>PVIW01004119.1:79149-143012 GCA_004026585.1 Noctilio leporinus | reverse complement strand
CTTAGTGAAATAAGCCAGTCAGTGAAGGACAGGTATCATATGATCTCACCCATTACGGGACAATAATGAGCAAAACTAACAAGTAAAACAGAACCAAGTATATGAATACAAGGAATAGGCCTTCAGTGGTCAGGGGGAAAGGGGTTGGGGGGAGGGGGAAGGCAGAGGCAAGGAAGGGGAGCAGCTTAGACAAGAACCTAGTATAAAGGAACCATGGACATGGACAACAGGTGGGATTGACTTTGGGGGGAATGGGTGGGTGGGGAGGGAGACAGAGGGGATCAAAAAGGGGACAGATGTAATACAACAACAATAAAATTAAAAATAAAAAATAAAATAAATAAAAAAAAAATTAGCTACTGGGGCTGAAGGTGGGGACAGAGAATGACAGCAAATAAAAAAATTAACAATAAAAATGTTTTAAAATTCATCATGGTGATGATTATGAAATTCTGTTCATTTACTAAAAATCATTGAATTGTATAGTTAAAACAGGTGCATGTAATGGTATGTAAATTTTTACTTTATTAAAACTATTAAACACACACACACACACACACACACACAAATAAACAAAGAAAAGAAAAGAAGCCCATGCTTCCAGGTAAATAATATGAATTAAACATCTGTCAATGAGCTAGATCTATAGCAGACTTTCAAAACTAAGAGAAAAAACCTTTTTTAAAAAAAATAAATAAATAGCAATATTAAGTGATCACTAGTTCAGATTCATTGACAGTCACCTCTTTGTCTCCTTAGGTAGAGACTTCCTTATATAAGATTCCAGCCAGGACCAAAGAAATGCAAAAGCAACCTTCAAAGTAAGCTTCCATCAAAGTAAAATGTGGCCTCACCGTTTCTTTACTTAAATTTCTAATTTTCCATGTAAAAGGAAAACCTATTCTTTTATAAACTGGAACAAGGAGCAAAATCTGAAACTAAAAAAAAAAAAGAAGAAAAGAAAAAAAAAACTTTCTTAGTAGCTTAAATAAGATATAGGATTTATTAAGTAGATTATAAAGCCCAGATTCAAACTAGGGAGATTTGGATCTGGTGCCTGTACGTGTGTAAAAATATACTATGTTTATTTTAGGTGTGTATGCAGACAAAGGGAAAACATCCAAGAGGAACACCTGGAAATTTTTCCTGACTAGAATTTATTGAGGCTTATAAAACTTATCAATTGAGTGTATGTAAAAGAGCTAAGATGGCTCTGAGGAGGAAATATAGTAGCAATGAGAGGTGTGAAGAACAATGGCACAGGGACAAAATGAAGCTTTATATTTAAGAATCCTGGTTGTGTAGTGAAGCCTAAAGTGGTCCACACTTATCTGCTGTGGTCAGGGTAGGAATGCTAAGTTGTCAGACTGGAAGTCTCAGTAAATAAATTTAGTTCCAAGTTGGGATGCCTTTACCAATTTATAACTAGTCTAGTTTTTATTTTAAAAAGCCAAAGATTATACAAGTTTTTCAGTCAAGTCATAGGAACAGAAGGTCCGAAGTGGCTCAAATACAAATAATTATTTTTCAAAATAAAATAACTAAACATTTGAAAGGAGCAATCTGAAATATGACCTGTCTTTCTAGAAGTACATGGATCTTGGCAGTAGCTAGTAATAACAGAACTAGTTGGGGAGAGAGAAATATGGCTATTAACACTGAGTCTAAAAAAGAATAAGTAGATAAAGCTTTCTGCAATTAATATTTAAGTCCTAAAATGAGAAAATAGCTATTACAACATAGAGATCATTAAAATGTGAGCAAATAAACAGAACAGAAAGGCCAATCTGAAAGATATATTAAGCTAGGGAAGAACAAATACTTTCTTTAGTCACAGTTGTCTGAGAGAGACTTTTCTATTTCCTAGTCAAAAGAATTTAGCAGTTAGTACCAGGATCACTTATCATTTTGCTTCACTTGCCTAAATAACAAACTGTAGTCTTTTTCTGTGAATTCTAAACCTATTATTCTAGATCTATTATTTTGTGGTTTTATAAAATTTGGTAGCATGGTAGGAAAAGGGCAGACTTTGGGGTTAGAAAGGCAAGTGTTATCTTTTTAGTTTAACCTTTTACTAAATATGTCCTTGAATAGTTTACTTAACCTTTTCTCATCTGTAAAATGAGTATAATGATCTTCATGGTGGTAGCTACAGATAATCTCCTTAAGGCGGGGTATAGAGATGGATGTCTTATTGATAAGGGGAGAAGAAATTTGTCTTGAGGCTCAATTTGGAGAATCCACACACTGTTTTTATTTTATTTTAAGTGATGGAAATTATCAGAAAGTTAAAGATCACTGCCATACTCAAGTCCCTCCTTAGCACCACCATAGGCTGTGGGGTTAGCAGGAAGATTGTTGCAGTAACCTAAGCATCAAATTCACCAGGCACTCTGCAAATGTTAGTTCTCTTCAGAACCAATCCATGAGTTCAGATTTTACCTAGTTAGATATCAGAGTAAAAATTCTGATAACTGGAGGAGAAAATAAAATCAGGTAAGCTGCATATCTGACAGGCTAGTGCTCAAAGAAGACCTGTTTCTTTGATTGGCCACATAAACACAAGCACCGATTTTTAGGGGCATGTCAAATTACAGAAGAGAGCAACGAGGTTTCCAATGTCAGAATATCTTTTTCCCTCTCCATTTCTCTCTATTGACTGTGAGTTCATGAAAATAGCACCACAAGTACATCAGCATTGTAGAACATTAAGAAAAGACTAAAGAATGCCAAGAAGATAATAACACTCACAGGTAACCCTATTACATAGATGGAATCACCATTAACATTTCATTCATTCAGCAAAATTCCTAAGAATGTGTCCTGTATTGCATCTACTTTTCTGGCAGCAAGGTAACAAAAATGACTCATACAGCTTGTCCTCAAGGGGTGGGAGAGAAAAGGGATTTTTGCCTTGTACCTTCAACATGTAATGTACAGATGCAGAGCTTATTTTATATTCTTCCTACAGGTTTAAGGCTTTTTACAAAGCTCAGTATTAACATTGTTTGTAAGACAGGGAAGGGATGCCTGGTCCCTTTGCAGTTTCTGTAGGTCCCGGTTAGAAAAGTAGAAGCATTTCCCCCGCTACAGCGCATTCAGAAAGGGTGAATCTGAGGTGAAGGTTACTTAGAGACCTTTCCCTGCCCCACAAACCTGGCATTTCTCATCTGAGTTCATCTTTGAAGATGTCAGAGCTTTGGCAATGTTTTATAGTATCTTCCATTAAAAGTGTGTCATGTAAATCAATCATGGCTTCAATTTTTCTGTCAGACTCTTATAACCTTAAACCAAAGCTTTCAAAATTAATCAAAAGAGTAAGTCAATTTAATTTTTTATGAGAGAATAACAGTATGGGGTTTGTCTTCAGCTATCTCAATTATAAATATTTATTAATGAATTGTGGTTAATACATTTTTATAAAGGGAGTTTAAAAAAAGGTCTAGTTTTAATTTCTATAGAAATAACTAACCTTTTAAAACAATTTTTCTCATCTCGGCGTAAAATACAGAAAACCATTACGAAAATTAGAAGCTCACCATCCTACATTCCTGATATCTCCATAGTGAAGTCATTCATTTATTTATCTAACCATCTACCATGCAGCCTATAAATATTTATAGGGCATCTATGTGATGCTATGCCTTTGTCTGGACATTAGGGATACACTGCCAAATATAAACCATTTAGTTCTTTGAAAGCTCATAGTCTCACGGTGAAGAAAGATACATAATCAGATAGTTAAAACACCATCAGTCAGAGAAACAAGAACCACAGCTAGTGTGGGTGCATGCAGGAGGGCTAGTACTAACCTGGGGTACAAGCAGGAAGGGGTCAGTCATGAGAAGTTTCCTGGAGGCTGTGTGCCTGGGCTGGAGTTGAAAAGGGAGGTAGAATGGAGCTACAAGTTGGAAGAATCAGAGGCATTCTAATCAGAGAAAAGCACAGAAGGCTAAGATGCTGTCAACTGCAACTAACCAAAAAATCAACTCAGGTGGTTTAAATAATGAAGGGGCTGTATTGCCGATAACTGGAAACTCAGAGTAGGGAAGGTTTCAGAGTTGGTCAATACATCAGCCCAGTAATGTCACCAAACAGCCACTGTCTCTCTGCTCCGCACCCTCGGAGTCAGCCTCATCTGAAGGCTTGCTCCCATGGGGTGTAGGGTGGCTTCTGTAGTAAACAGGGCTGTGTGATTGCTCAACTCCGCCCAGTAGGGGTGTCAAACAACTGTCCAACAGCAGGTTAGGATTGCTCAGCGCCCCAAACCAGGTCTGAGGTCTCACACAGTGCTGATCATCGGGTCAGGTTAGAATTTCCAAACCAGTTTTGGTTTCACTCTTGTCAATTTTTACTGTTTCAATAGATGACCAGAAAGTATGAACAAATAATTTCCAAATGAGGAAATAAAATGACATAAATACAGATAGGAAAAAATACCTCAACAAGCTGAAGATTTTTTCTATCACTTTTTGTTTGTAAATAAGCCAGTAAGAAAGGAATTATGTCTTTCTTGAAGTTTGGTAAAAAATGTCTGAGATTCTGTGCTGTTTGTACCATAAAAATAGCTTAAAAAGTACTGGTGATAATTAAAATAATACAAATGAATGGTAACTGTTTTCCTGCTAGAAAGACATAGATTTATGTAGACTCTTTTCTATGAATATACAAATATATGTATTTTTACCAAAAAAATCACACAGTATTTTTCACATTTTACATAACTTCCTTTTTAAATTTAAAAGCTATCACTTCATAGTAACAACATATTTTATTGTCAACTTGTAGAGAACTACCTCATTCTTGTTAACAATATAAAATTCTATTAGACACATCTACCATAATTTATTTAGCTGTTTCCCTTTTGAAAGACTTATGAATTGTCTAAAAATTTAAGTACTTGCAAGGAGCAATTTTGAAGTTTAATCCTGGTCTTTATGTGGCTAAAGAAGATAACAATTGATTAACTTAGCCTGGAACAGCTAGAGAATGCAGTATCCTATAGACTGCCTTTTAGAGAGATATGGTATGTATATCCCTTGCAGAAAGTAGGGAGAGAGAAAGAATACTTTGAACTAGGAAGGAGAGTGGAAAGACCAGTTCTACTAGAAATTCTAGCTTATAGACTAAGGTAATGGATTATTGTTGAAACACTTGGTAACTCTGCTATAATCAGACTAGCTCATAAATATTACTATTTCCCACTAAATATTTTTGCAGCATATACTATGTGAAGGGCAGCCAGAAGAAGCTAACTGAACATCTAAAATAGCTGTGGATAAGTACTGAATGGATGAAACAGGCAATGGAAGATTTGCCAAAAGGAGCTTTGGGGAGGCTGGTTACAGAAGAAGTGGAGGAAATGGAATAGCCTCATAAGAAAGATGCAATTTAAATACACAGAGAAGAAGTTGGGATTGGGTGGTGGAGGGGGTGTTTGTGTGTGAGTGGGTGTGTGCGTGCATGTGTGTGGGTGTTTGAGATTCCACAATCTCAAAGGCAAAAATGTACAACCTTTTTTCCAGGGAGGTTCACATTCAGGGCTGCGGAGTCATAAAATTGTTGTACAAGGATGTCAAGGTAAGATTGTAGAAAACCCTAAATGAAGGTATAAAAAAGTCTGGATTTTGTTCATTTAGTACACTAAAATACTCTGAGGAAACACTTTTATTATTCACCGAAAAAATCACAAATTAGTAAAGACATACATCTTGAGTTATACTTTGGTGTTATTATTATACGTACAATGTGTTTTGTTTAAGTAAATCATTTATCAATTTATTGATTTTTAGAGAGAAAGCATGAGGAAGGGAATGAGAGAGAGAGAGAGAGAGAGAGAGAGAGAGAGAGAGAGAGAGAGAGAAGAATCATCAATTTGTTGTTCCACTTCTTTATGCATTCATTGGTTGCTTTTTGTATGTGCCCTGACCAGGGATTGAACCTGAAAGCTTGACGAACTGGGACAACACTCTAACTAACTGAACTACCTGGTTAGGACCTATTTAAGTGAAAAAAAATTAAAGATTTAGAAAATTATTTTCAGAGAGAAGGGCAGGGAGGGAGGCAGAGATGGAGAGAAACATCAATGTATGTTTTGCCTTTCATCTGCCTCCAGCCACAGACCGGCTGGAGACCTGGCTTGCAACCTGGTTATGTGCCCTGATGGGGGACTTGAACCAGTGACCTTTGGGTTCGCAGACTGGTGCCAATCCACTGAGCCACAGCAGTCAGGGCTTATTTAAGTAAATTTTTAACAGCTCTTTTTTTTTTTTTTAATATATATATTTGGACATGGGTTCCTAAATACTCTGTGTATTAAGAATCATGGGGAAAAATGACTTATTTCCCTTCTTCAATTTTTATTGAATATTCATCATATTCAGCTACTTCTGTGTTAGACCTCACAGCTCTATTTATTGTTAACATTACTAAGATGATCACCTTCCAAAAATTGTTAAAACTACTTCTTTTTATCCTCCAAAGAAATATTCTACCATCTATTACCTCCTTCAAACCTTATTTCAGATGTTCAAACCAATAGCAATATTGATTCAATTCCTCTTACCTGACACCGCTCTAATGGTGATGACAATGTGTGTGCATGTGTGGGTGTGTTATATTTGGAGAGGTGTTAGTACATGGTGTAAAGAACTTTAGTTATTTTATATATCCTTGTTGTCACAGTTTCCAATAGCATAGTATTATAATTGAAGAAATCGCCTAAAATATGAAGATACTAATTTTTACCTTATTGAGCAAAGTATTGAGGCTCAAGTTTAATTTAGATATTTGGCATGTTGTCCTAAGTTTAAAATTGGCTTATTACTTGCATAAATACAAGATGATGGGTACCAGTATAAATAAAACATTAATAAACTGCTTACAATTTCTTTGAAAGATTCCAGGTGTGTATTAAATATTATTTTTCCTCTCCACCCCCCACCCCCCACCAAGCCTATGGCACCACACCACCCCCAATTCATATTCATTTTTGTGCTGAAGACCTGTTTAGATCATTCTTGTGATTATGTTTATATTGTAGACTTGCTTATCCTACAATAACATTATGAGTAGTTATTACATTCTAAAATACCAGATACTGTTTAATTGTAATGGTGCCCACTTTTTTATAGAAACTATTCATACTTTATTACTATGAACAACTTTGATCATAATGATGCCATTCAAAAGAGCTGATCGAGCTGAGAAAAATGACACTACAGTCGTAAAGTCACCCTATATGTAGCTATTACCATTTTATAGCACAAATAAGGAAAAGTGTTTAAAGTTGCAACCACAAACAAATAAGAAAATTAATTTTAAATAGGAAACTATCCTTTTGAAGATTAGAAACAACGCTACTTAAATAATTATTGCCAACAGAATCTTTCAATTCTAGCAGATGACCTTTAATACAAAGAGCAGCATATACGCTGGGTTTTGCATTTAGCGAGATTCAAATCATCTTCTTTTACTAGGGTGGAAAATAAGAGCTTTTCTTCCTAGGAATAAGTAAGAAAGACACATAATGTAACCTCACTTCAAAGCTCTTCTCTGGTTACATATCAGCAGGGACAAGGTTATAGATGAGGAGTTTTAAGAGACACATTCTTGCAGCACTTCTAGGATCTAACGGTCTTCAAATGAAATAAAAGACACTTCTGGGTGCCTACTCTGTGTGGTGTGTTGCAAAACACGGAAGAGGACATCGCCTCTGACATAAGGAAGCCTGTATTCCAGTTGAGGCAAGATTAGATAAATACAGGAACAATTAAAGGCTAGCATATCAGTTCCATAGGCATTTGAATAATGTGTGTGACAACAATAGAAGCAATGCAAGGCTGGTGTATACAATAATGACCAAGGGAACTAGAAAGAAATAACCACTACCAAGATTCAGAAAAGTTAAAGGTGGGGTGGTCACAAAAGGTTTTAGGAAAGAGTTCTTCAGCTTGTTCTGCAAAACTGGTAATAAAAACACTTTACAATAAAAACAAATAGGGATCATTGCTGTCATTTAAAGTACCAATATGAATGCTAAAATTGTGAACCACTTATGTCTTGGTGATGTCTAAGTGCCTCCTATATATTATGGCTTATATTGGAGTTATCACTCATCATAGAATTCAAGCGTTGTTTGATTTTCACAAATAGATCATAGGCATGGGAGAGGATTTGCTTTTTTGCAGGCTTCTTTGAGATATATCCTGTTCTGCTCAGGGCACCTCCTACCCAGGAAAGTATCTATGGCCTGCCAGGTAATTGTGCTGATGTTATTTGCTTTAATTCTCACAGAAATCTCATCATGTAGGGAGCACAGGTCCTAAAAATGAGCAGAAAAAAGCTCAACGTACTTAGTGGTCAGCTGAGGTTTGTTAACAAAAAGGGGAGGGGGTAATCTTATGATTTCTTTTTTTCTCATAGCAAATGATCTCAGGGCCAGGTAGGTATTTGGGATGCATGATTATAATGGGGTTGGGGCTGAAACAATAGGTGGGGACCCTGGAGAACTAGAGAGTGTCTCCCTAAAGATGTTAAAATTCAATTAAACAAACAAACGAACATGGTGTCCAATATTGGAGAGGGGGTCGGGTGGGGGTCAAGGAGAGTTTGTCACTTTATTTGAATTGTTTTTTAATATTCACTGATACACAGAATATGTTGCTTAGATAATAAAAAACAGTTTTTAAAAACTAAAAATAATCAGGAGAGGCTAACAAAATTGGGGTGGTAAACAAAACCCTATGGTTGTTGGGCCCCCAGTTGGTAATCTCTGCCATTTGATACCAGTCTGTGACAGGACACGGACAAGATCAAAGGGAGAGATTAGAACTCACAGGTAGAATGACCTACAAGATGTGTTAGGACACCTGGCTCTCTGCTGTCCTCCTTGGTGTCTCTCATATCCCCCTTGGTTGGATTGCCATATGCTTCCCCAACTTTGCTTTGGTCCTTTAAGATCATTTACAACCTTCCCTCCATCCTCCAAACCTTCCTGGACATGAATTCCAGTTGTTATATTAAATAATGTGGTTTTAATATTATCTTGCAAGGTTTGCTGTTATTGCATTTATGATAGTCATATCCCTCCCATCATTCATTCTTTTATTAATTAAAGTATTCAATAAGCTCTTCCAGGGTGCCTCTGTTGTATGAGGCAATGTAATAGGTTCTGGAACTGTGAGGATGAAGACAAGCCTGTACTGTATGTAGCTCAGTGTGGGAGTACACAGGAGGAGTTCAATCACCTGCCTTGATTGAAGAAGGCAGGGTTTCATAACCTCAACATTATTGACATTGAGAGCTGCATAACTCTTTGTTGCGTGTGTGTGTGTGTGGGGGGGGATTTTTCTGTGTGTTATGGGATGTTTGGCATCATCTTTGGCCACTGCTCACTAAATGCCAGTAGCAAACACCTCTTTCCCCTGTTGTCACAAGCAAAAAACTTCTGTAGATATTGGCAATCATCTCCTTGGGGATATGAGAGCCCTGTTGAGAACCACTGGCCTCATAATTTTGAAAGACTGTAAGTAAAAATAGTGCAACATCAAATTCCTCTTAGTGAGAAGCTATAACAAAATTCAGATGTGGGGAATGTCACCGTGAAAGATGCCTTTGTATTTTAATTTGAAAAGAAAGGTAGTTTCAAATAAGTTTGGGGAAATTTTGAAGATTTGTAATATTTTTGAGCATATTAAAGAATTAAGAATTTCTCAGAAAAGAAATCCTATTTAACCTAGTTATCAGAAACTTATTTGCTGAATTCCTTTTATTTTTTAAACATAATATTTATTAGTAGCTTATGAACTGCTGACCCATAAAACACACTTGGAGAAATTTCATGTCCTATTTTCATTAGTTGATAATGTAGATGTTGCTATCCTATTATTGATCCCTGACAAGATACTATCTTAAGAATATCATCAGCTCAGGCTGGGTGGCTTAGTTGATTGAGTGTTCTTCCATACACAGAGGGTTGCAGTTTCAAACCCTGATCAGGGTACTTGCCTAGGTTGCTGGTTTGATTCCTGGTTGGGGCGTATGTGGGAGGCAGCCAAACAATGTTTCTCTCTCTCATGTTTATTTCTGTCCCTCTCTTTTCCTCTCTCTCTAAAATCAATGACCATATTCTTGGATGAGAATTAAGAAATATATCACCAAAGCTAGTCAGGACTCCTTACTTCAGGAACTAGGGAGAAGAAATAAGGACATTGTTCTAGGCTAGTAGTCTTAAAATCACCTGGAGAGGTTGTGAAAACACTGATTTCTGATTTAGTAGGTTGAGGTAGGGCCTGAGAATGTGCATTTCTAACTGGTTCCCACGTAATGCTGATGCTGTTCCTCTAGAGAGCCATTGTAGACTATACAGAGAGCACCAGACCAAGCCATTATTTCTATTTAGAGGAAAAACCTTTCCTGGTCTGTTGAAATGACTAAACCCTATGACTTGTAGCTGTCTGTTTCAGAAAGCCGGACAATAGTGCACACAGACAGCATGAACCTTTATTGCAGGAATGACATGAAGCAGCCCTTGGACAAATGTCAGTGGTATTTTCCTATTCCATTGCCATCGCACCCTGGATATCTCCTGGTAATTGGAGGTCTACCATGTTTAAACGTTCAAAGCATTGTGTAAAGGGCTGACTAAGTTAGAAAATAAGCCCCAAACACCTTCCCTGCCCTCAATGAATTTATAGGGCAGTAGAGAAACACTTAACAATACAAATCAGCATATAGTAAAGGCAAAATTAGCAGAACATTAAGATGGGGGGGGTAATAAATGAATATCATTAATACTACCTTTCTTAAATTATGTCCTTTGGTTATTCTTTTTTTTAAAGCTGTGAAGTAAGTATTCCTATTCTCATTTTCTAGAAAAGAAAACAGAAACCTGTGGATAAGTAATGTGCTCCAGGTGCCAGCCTCTGTGAGATGGCAAAACAGGTACGCAAACCCGGCTCTATTGAACCTACAGGACAACGCTACTTCCTTTTCGTTTGTAGGATGGCTTCTTGTATCCAGTTTTTTGGAGATGCTTCCCCTTCCCAAGCTATATTACTTACCTATTTTTATCAAGTAGGCTTCTTTGCTTTTGTTTAGTATAGAAAAATGTTTGAAAACCAGTATTTAGTGTGTCGGAGCTAAATATATCTAAACTAGAACTTAACTGTGCTAATTTCAAGACGCAAATGATAACGTTTACAAATGTGGAATTAACCGCAAGAGCAAGAGGGCAACTCTTATTTTTAAGAATATTTTTTGTTAAGCATGCTCTTTCTCTGGTATGGTGAATCTAAATAATTTTAGGGTACCATATGTTGCTATTCCAAACTACATAGAAACATGAAATCTCTAGGGGAAAAAATCCTCAGATAAATAGATAACACTAAATTACATGGTGAGAAAAAATTATAAAAGGAATAGAATTTTAGAGCTTGGAAAGAAACGAGGGAGAATTAAATGAACATTTTGTCCACATAAGAGTTTCATGTGGTTGCTTATGAAAGTAATCAAGATCAACCTTCATAGTTAGACTAGATGAGACAGAACAAAGATGTAGCGATACAGGATACTTATTCTCTTTCAGAAGATTCATGTGTGCTGAGAATTGGGTCCGGAGGAGTTTCGCAAAGACTTCTCTACCACATTGGTTCACATGCTTTAGGGTGCATCACAATTATCTGACAGTCTTGTTAAAGCATAGATGGGTAAGGTCCACCCCAGAATTTCTGACTCAGTACATTCTTGGGTCAAGAATGTGCATTTTAAACAAGTTCTCAGGTAGTGTGGGTGCTTTTAATCTGGGGCTTGCATTTGAAGAACTACAATTCTAGCCATGCTGGCTCCTTATATCCTGTTCTTGAACATCACTCTCTCACCACTTTCCAGACCAGAAATTCTGCCTGAGGTTCACTCTTCACATAACCCACCCTTTCTAATTTTGCATTCTGCTCTTTCCGTGAAAGTCAAGCTGCCACTTTTATTTTCTAGTCCTTGCAGAAGCTCAATAAAGTGAAGAAAGAACTGGACTGGGGATTGGGTGGCTTGAGTTTTAGCTCTGGATCTGTCACTAATTGTCCTGGGCATCAGTTAAAATTGAGAGACTGATGTTATTTGATCCCTCAATAATATTTCAATCCTAAAATCCTATGTTGGATTCTACCTCTTTCACCAATAGAACCTATTCCCCAGTGGGCACAAGAACATTCTTAAATTTTCAACAGCATGTGGAGACCCTCTCAGGCATTTGCCTCCTGTCCCTTGTCTAAAGAATGCCACCTTACTTCTAAGGGTCAGAGCCTTTGGTTTCTAGCCCTGGTTCTGTATTCAACGCCATCTGTAGGATTCAATTTTCTTATCTAAAAATGTATGCATGTGCATTTGATCATTTTTAGCCCCCCTAATTATATATTAGATAAAAATTTATAAAATAACATTAGTGTTATCTTCTGCTTACCACTTCAAAACTTGCCTATTATATGTACAACTGGTAAATGACTTAGATTAAGCTGTAAACAGGGACAAACTAAATGTGACCTCCCACCAAGGGTGTTTAATCAATGAACAATTCCTTACTAAGCAGAGACTAAATGTGTTACGTTGTCATTTCTGACACTGATGGCTGATGGGGCTATGGTGCTGCTATTTCTAGATAACAGTTTCTCCCATACCTTTGAAGCAACAGAACAAACCACCTTCCCTTCATCTGAGAAACACCAGTTCTTACTGTCTAAACAATCATGGAGCCTTGATACAGATGAGCCACCTCCTTTATGATCCAATCTACTGCTCTGATCATGATGAAAAAGGACTTCAAACAAATCTATTTTTGGTCTCCTTCTCCAGGGAAGGAACATTGGTGTGGATGTGAAGAGAGCCAAGAACCCAGGGTTTAGATTGGTGCTCAGATGAGATGTCTTTTAAAAAATTATCTTGAGGCTGCATTTATCCTCCAATTATATAGAAACTAATACATTAGAAGTTGACCTCAGGGAAGAGCATGACCCTTTGAGCTCATGGATGTAACCATGGAGATTTTTTTACAGAGGTTAACACAAAGGCAAAGAGAGCAGTGAGTTTGAAGACATCCAAGGCAAATACACTGATGCTTGTGTGAATAAAAGGAAATGAGCAGGGTTCATTGACATTGACTGAGAAGCAAAAAGTAAAAAGTGCCATAAAAGACTCTGAGACAAGATCTTCAAGTAGTTAAAGAAACTGGTCTACTGATAATGGAAGCTGATAGAAGTAAATGCAAAATTGCTGATAACATCAAACCTAGTATCAGAAGAAAGCTACTTCCCAGTAGTGATTCACTTCTCTTTTTCAAGATGACCTTCAAATAAACATTCACAAATGTGCATGAGAAATTGGCTGCAGGTTTCAGCTAAGCTAAATGGTCTGAGCTCCCTATTCTACATCTTTGATTCTGATGGTACCCCATCCCTGGTGGGATAAGAAGGGTGAGGTCAGACATGATCAGCCTGCAGCCTTTCCTAACTTCCAACTGCCATGAAATTAGATTTTTATTTTATATTTATGTTTTTAAAAAGATCTCTATTATAATTATGACTGTACTTTCACAAGGCAAGTACTTTTGCAAACCAGATGACAAAATGGGAACATGTTGTTGCTGATGCAATTTAATTTGTTTAAGTTCATAACTTTTTGAAAACATATTGTAATACATGTATGTACCTAACAGATAAGCAAATGAACAAAAATGGATTTAGCAATACTCATCAAAATTGGGCCAATGATGAAAGTTTAAAAAATCTTTAAAGCAATTTTATTTTTAATTATTAAAAATTAAACATTAAAGTAATCCAACTCATACCTTCAATGTTATAGTAGACCATCCAATACTTTCCGTGACTATCAAGAATATAAAAGAAATGCAAATTTTGTGTGGAATGGTTAAAGCAACTTTTGAACCCTGTATTTATCTTACAATTAGTGACTAGATTTCATAATTAAACAAGTCATCCAAGCTATTGCTACTTCGGAGTTCAATATGTTAATTGCGGCTGTGGATAATGCCATGAATTTACTTTTAGTTTTTCAACTTTAAAACTGAAAAATTCATTGCCAGGAACAGGATTTTATTGGCAATGATAAGGCAAAAAAAGTGAGAAATCATGAAAAAAAACAAGCCTCAGGGAAAAGACAGATGTTACAATTCCTCAAACTTCCTTGATACCTCTCCTATCCCAGCAATGGCTCAGGTACATCAGGTCTTTTACCAGCAGGCCACAGATTTCCATTCAAGGACTAGAATTCAGGTGCAGGGTACCAGTCCTTTGGGAAATATGAATGAAGAGTAGGGACCTATTTTAGGTATCCACAGAACCTAGACAGACAACAAGTAACAGGAGTGCCAGAAAGAAACTCAGAATTTTATGTGGAAATTGTGGTAATGAACTTGGATGCCAGTTACAAGGAGTAACAAAATCATCCACTGGAAGCAGAAGCAAAATCAAAACAGAGTAGCAGAAACACAAGATTAGTTTGGTAAATAGCTATCAAGACATGAAACATCACATGTCCTCTACCCAGGACCTCATTTGATCCAGAGCCCAGTAAGGTCTGGTTCTAAGGTGAGATGGATGCAGTAAGTCCTTATTGAATGTCATAGGTAGGTTCTGTGACTTTAAGCAAAAATAGGTGTCGTAAAACCAATAATACCCTAGGTAATTGATTTAAAGAGTTATGTTTCTGTGGCATCTCATAAATATTGTAATGAAACAAAGACCTGCTCTATTTACAGTTTTTTCTACCTTCTGCTCTTATAAGCATATCAAGAATTTAGTTCTTCCTTGGACTAACAATAAGGGATAATGGGAGTAACTTGAATATGACTAGGGGAACATATATTTTAAAATTAGAAAGTAAGAAGATTAAAAATTTTCCATCAGTAGACATGATGTGTGTGTGTGTGTTTGCATGTGTTAGAAAAGCTCCAAGAGCTAAGCTGACTTTAGGTGAAGAAAATGCTGCATATTTCAGTTGTGATTTTTACAATTTGACCTAGCAATACATTTGAGTGCCCTGATTATATTCCCTTTTCATTTTGATTCTTTTATTCAACTCCAGCAAGTACATCCTCAAACTCTCAAATAATAGATAGAAATTGAGGTTTTAAATATGATTTCATTAATAGAATAAGCATGAAAACAGGGCATTAAGATTTTTCTTTCTCTGTATTTGTTTTAGCTCATCTGGATCCAAAATACCCATATGAGGTATACTGCAACCAACATTCCACCAGCTTTTTTGCATGGTTTAATTTATATATCTCTCTGGAAGGGTAACATCCAGTGAAATCCCTTGTGTAATCTTTAAACAAATAAGGATGGGTGAGGCAAATCTTCTGCTCAAAATTCCAGAGGGAATTTATGAAGGTTGTAATTCATTTGGCTGACCCAGATTAGCCTCTTCAGGAGCAAAAATTCAGTAAAGGAATTTGGCAAGAAATTGTTCTTGAGAGCTCCCTCTCCTTCCAAAATGCCTCAAAACTTGAGTTGATTTCTATCACTTTAATACAGGGTTCCTCATCAGCACCATGAGTGAGTTTTGGGGGCCAAAGAATAGATGGGTGTGCATTATAGGATGGGTGACTTCTCTGGCTTTTATCCAGTAGATGCCACTATCACTCCCTGTCCCACATGCAACACTCAAAAGTAACTCCAGCCATAGCCAAAGGTGTACTGGGGGCAAAACTATTCTCGCTCAAATGATAAATATCTTTAAAATATTTTGATTCTTTTATCTTTATTTTTTTAATCTTCATCCAAGGATATGTTATATTGATTTGAGAGAGAGAGAGAGAGAGAGAAAGAGAGAGATGAGAGAAAAACATCAGTAAGTTACCTCCAGTATGTGTCCTGACCAAGGATAGAATCTGCAATCTAGGTATGTGCCCTGACCAGAAACTGAGCCCACAACCTTTTGGTGCATAGGTTGGTGCCCCAACATATTGAGCCACCTGGCCAGAGCTAAAAATACTTTGATTCTTTACATAAGATGTGTAATTAGATCGGTATTACCAATAAATAGATATCAGCATGCAAGCTTATATTTTATTACTTTAAGGAAACTGTGCATTTGTACCATGTAAACATGATGAACATTACCTTTTTCACATCCCTCTTGCCATCCAAGCAACAAAATGTAATGTTGTCTCGATCTTGGATTATTGAGCAATTGAGAGTAAAGTAACAATAAAGAAAAAATTATTAGATGCCCCATAAACCATTATTAGAATAAATAAGAACTGAAATAACCAGTAATTCTGTTGCTACAGCAAGACTATTTTTGTATTTTATCTCCCTTTAAGAAGCTATTTTTCATTCATAGCACCATTGTAAATTATGCACAACAGACTTCTTCATTTAATAGGTTCAGGTCAGCAAGTGATTGTATTTCAGCAGTTGGTATTCAGGGATTTTGTAATTTATGAGGTTTATTAATTTAGCAGATTATTTGCTTAAGATGCCACTACCCCTTCATGAAGCACTCACTGAGAATTTCTGGTCAACTTAGTATTTTCAAAAGAAGCTTCAGTATTTAGAGCCTTTTCAAATTCCTCAAAATTATATAAATTCCATAACATTTAGCCCACCATAAATGGCTAGGAAGGGTGGAAAAGCACTGGTTGTTCCTTTTGTGGATGTGAATGAGGGGACTGAGAGACTAGAAGTTAAGGGCTGAGGGGCAATGCTTTGTTGTTCCTGTGGAAGATTCAATAGGAAATGGAAATGTTAGAAACAAAACAAAACAGTTAAATGTCCATGTAGGAAGCACTTTCAGGAATAGGCCCTCTAAAGAGGGCAATCCTCACATTTCCAAGAGAATCTTGAATTGGTCTGCAGCTTGCTCAATCACATGACAAAATGGGCAAGAATAGGAAGAGCAGGGAGATCCTTCTGCAGATGCAAAATGGCAGAAAATGTACTCAACAATCAATGAGCGACTCCGAGAAAGGCACATTTTTTCTCTGTACTTAGAAACTATTGCTGCTAGATTTTATTTTTTTGAGATCAGCTTTGAGAAATTAAATAAAATGGTATGGTCAGCAGGGGCCTAAGAGTCTTCCAATTGCCAGATCTGACTCGCAGTGTCTAAGTGGTTCTCTGGTCAATGGCTCTCTAAATGCAATCGGCTACCGCAGGACTTATTGTAGCCATGTTCCAGGATACCCCTCTATGGAGAAGGGGCCTTGGCTAGGTCGTAAGAGACCAAGCCATCTGACTAAAATGAATCAGATGTTTTTCCTTTAACAAGGACTCCCCATATTCTACATGGGAAAAGGTCCACAACTTATTCCTTCCAGCCTCTTTTTCACTTACAAGCTTCCAAGAATCTTCCTCCACATATCAGTGGTGGTTTCCTTTCTGTACTTACTTCCAGCATTTTCTCATCTCCACACTTTGCTCATATATTTCCCCTCATATAGAATTTCTTCCCATCTGACTAGCTGCACCTATCACTCCTGAAGTTTTGGCTCAAGACTTCTCTTGTACTGAATTTTTACTTGAACTGCACCCACCACACCCACCTTGTAATAATATCATTAATCTCCAAACATGGTCTTTTCTGCCAGGACCAGTCATTTGTCATTGCCACTCACTGTTAGTATATTTAAGTATTTTAGATGTGTAAGTTTTATATTCTTAATCATAGAGTAGCCATCTTAAATGTAGAGATGATTAATACTTTGGCATATCCTTTACACATAATTGGTATTTTAAAAAATATCTAAGTGATATTCACTGAGAAGGAGGTAGTTCCCTTTTGTTGTTTGCATAATCTGATATTCAGTCGCTTCTCTTCTTCCTTTCTGAAACTGTCCCCACCCTCACCCCTGCCCCAGTACCAAGCATTTTGCTACTGGTTCTATGTTTCTAACATCTCCCACAACTCCTAAAAGCAAATTAATCCTTAGTAGATAAGAATAGTGGGTTCATCAAAGAGATTAATTCCTGCCCATGAGTGAATCAGATTGTTAAAGTCAGTTAATATGGACTTGACGTGTAGAGTGCATGCATGGGTATGTATTTGGGAAAGATGATGAGGTTCTCCCAACGTTCTCTGCTTAGGTCCCCTGGTGCTGCCCATTGGACCAGGATGAGCCACATTATAGTCTACAGGTAAATGAGGAGATAAAATAACACAAACTAATAGTGAAATGCAAATGGTCTTAATCCACATTCATTGACCATCTAGGAATGGATAGGACTTGTAATTATTTTCAATAAAACTTTTTAAACATGCAGTTTTAAAGTTCACTTTGTTACCCAGCCCTCACATGCCAACAGCCTGTTTCTGTTCTATGCACATTGAACTGGGGTCAAAATCCTCCCTGGTGATGCCTGAACAGCTACACAGAGATCCTTTGTTCTTATAAAATTATCCCAAATTCGCTACTTCAATGTGATCACATTGAAATTTAATATTAATTCCATGCCATGTAGGGCTTTAGTTTCCAACTTTACATAACAGAGAATGATTGTGCCTTCCCTTATCTCCTTTTTTCTCTTTCTGTATCGTTATTTTAAATTTTCACCGGTTTTCTTGAAACTTAGCAATCAGATAAAACTGTCTTGATTGATGTTACAGAATCACGGACTTTTCACCAAACCAAAGGAAGCCCTCCTCATTATCTCTGTTCTCTTCAGCTAGGCCATGCTCATCTTCAGGTAAATGTACTTGTTCCCTTATCTTCTCAAATCAGCTATCCGCTAGCCACTTTTCTCCAGCCAAGCTTGGCTGTAAATTGACAAGATCTCCAGTTGTCTTTGTGATTTCCCTGCAGAGTGCAGCTGGGTCCCTTTCAGTTTAAAAGAAACAGGTGTGGGGGTAACTCTGTTCAACCTTTAAAAAATTGCTGTCATAAAAGACAGAGATGGAGTGGTGACTTAAATCTGTTTTGTTTTGTTTGTTTGTTTAAAATGGCAGAAGCATCATACTCTTATGGAATAGGAAATGCATGCAACTAAAATAGGCTAATAAAGTATCAGGCTCACTGGCTGCTTCCATTCGTTCTTCATATTTTGGGTAAGAAGAAACTGATATTCAAGCTCACAGCTTTTAAAAGCCCCAAATGTACTTAGGCAAATTAGAAACAGTGAGGTCAGAAGGGATATTAACTTTGCATCTTTCCAAGCTTAGTAAACACCAGAAGTGATAAAGGGAGAATTAAACAGTTTGAGGTCCAGTCCCTTCTGACATGAACTAACTGAGAGATCCTTCTAAGGTCAGTGAAACTCTTTGGACCTCAGGACTCTCATCCATCAAAGGAGGAAACTGAACTAGATAATCCCTTATAGCTCTAAAATTCAAGGGTTCAACATGATATCTGGACCAATTATTTTTTCCATTGATGCAGCTTTTTGTTTTTCCTAGAGAAACTTAGGCATACAATAGCAACCATCTTAGACTTAAGACCAGAGATGCTAATGAGAAAATTCAGTTTGTCTTAAATATCCTCTAATCCTCTTAATGTATTATTATTACTTAAAGAACATACTATCTATTTATTACTGCCTCTGCATTATTAGGTATCCTGGGATTTAGTTGATCTAGGCTGGACTCTGCTGGTGGCTCTGCCTTTAGGTCACTGGTCTGTGTGTAAGTGACCCTCCTCCATATGCCATGTTTCTCTTGTGCTTCTTATGCTGGAGGGTTTCGCCAGCACCAATTCTTCTTGTGGTGCTGGTAGAAGTTCAAGGGTAATTTCCTCACTGCTAAATAAGAAAAATGAAAGTCAAGGAGGTTAAGTATTAATAATAATGCCCATCTCCAACTAGGTGAAAGGAAAAAGGGAGGGAGATCTTTGCTGGTTTACATTAAGTGGAAAAATCCCCGTGGATGGTTTGGCTTCAAGCACAAACGACTTGATTGGATTACAGGATACTCTCCTGTCTCTTTTGCCATCACTTGGCTCTGCTTTTCCTCCTGGTTGGTTTCATTCTCAAGCATACTTACTCTATGGGGCAGCAAGATGCCTGCCAGTACAGTCCTTCAGTGTTCACAGTGCAGAAGAAAAATATTCTACCCCATTGTCCATAGATAACATTTGTTAACCATTTAGTCTGGCTGAGCAAGAGACAGGAACCTGAAAGGCCACCTACCTGGCACTGAGGCCATTTGATGTCAGCATGGGGGAGGAAGAGACAATCCTTGAAGGGAAGGTAGGTGCCTACTCAAGTGTTCATCTGAAAGCCTATAAAAGTGGCAGAGCCAGAACTGAAATATCTATTTCCTAAAGTCCTATCTGCCCAGTGTTCTTCAGGATGCTTTATATGAATTAGTGGCATCCTTTCTGTCTTGTTCACACAGTGGTGAGAAGCAGGACTACCTAATAATTAATCAATGCCAATTCAGAGACTTGTATAGGCGGAAATGATGCCTGGGACATATTCATCTCACATGTCTGGATTTGGGAAAGATATTGAGCCACTTATTTAATCTCTGATGATCCATCAAATTGAGTCTGATAAGACTGTCCAGCCAGCCAACTCTGTGCCTTAATACCTGAAATAAACGGCTTCTTATGCTGCTAGGAGTGAAAATAAGTTTTCCCCCTGAATGTTACTTAATCCACTATGTTTCATTTATTCATCTGCTTTGAACAGAAACCATAGGTTCTATTAAAGACTTTTCTAAACAGAAAACGACAAGTCCTATTAAATGACAAGTCCTATTTATACCAAGTTCCTAGGCTGCTGTAACCAAGTACCACAAGCCAGGAAGCTTTAAAACTTTTTTTTTTTTGGTCTTACAGTTCTGGAAGCCAGAGTCTGAATTCAAAGTGTGGGCAGGGTTATGTTCCCTGGGAAACCTGTACGGAGAGCCCTTCCTTGCCTCTCTGGCTCCTGGTGGTTTGCTTTCAGCCTTGGCCACTGCTTGGCTTGCGGCTGCCCCACTCTAGTCCCTGCTCCCATTGTCACATGGTGTTCTCCTGTGTCTCTGTACCTTAACATGGCCACCTTCTTATAAGGACATCAGTCATACTAAGGGCCCATCTTTCTCCAGTATGACCTCATCTTAATGGATTATATCTGTAATGACAATTTCTAAATCAGATCACAATGTGGGGTGTTTGGTGTTAGAATTTTGCAGATCTTTTGCAGGGAACACAATTCAACCCAGAACAGTTCTTGGCCGTACAAAGGGTTAAAACTAAAAGAATTGCTGGTTGTTTAACATTCTAGTTAAGTGTGTATTCTAGTCCTGCCTTGTTCTTTTCCTCCCCCTCTTTCTTTCTCTTCTAGGTTCTATTTTTCCAGTGAGAATTTCCAAAGCACTTTCACCCTCAGGAGACAGATAATGTCTTATATTTAACTTATGAGAACATTTTTCACATCTCTTAATTTATCATATCTCACCCTGATCCCCAAAGTGAATTAGATAAAATTTATTATGTCTTTTCAATGAGTGATAAGAGAGAGAGAGAGAGAGAGAGAGAGAGAGAGAGAGAGAATGAAATGACTTACCTAAAGTCGCACAGTTAGGTGGTAAAGCTGGGATAAGAATGAAGATGCCAAATTCAAATACCCAGGAATTTTTACTCCCCGATTACCTCCAAATACCTGAAAAAAACCATAGATTTGATAGCTTTTAAACTAATCTTTTCCTTCTTCCAGTGCCACAGCTTGCCCAGCCTGTCCCCTGCCAGCCATGCCAGTTTGTCATCACGCACTGATGATCCACTTGGCTTTAAATGCATCCTGAGAGTGTTCTTCAGGCACATGGCCCTGCATCAAAAGCAAAGGGGGGACATCTGCACTTGGGGGCCATTAAGTACGTACGGCAAGTTAGTATTTGCTGCCTCCCCAAACCTGTTTTTCTCATGTTTCCCCATCTCTGTCAATGGCTGCTCCAGTAGTTTAAGCCAGATACTGGGCTTCTTCCCACTTATCTTAGGGTGCACAGATCAGATCTAACTCACTGCTAAGCCACATTGAAGTTAACCCCCAAACTCTCTCAAATTTGTCTCTTCCTTTCCCTCTTTAACCATCGCTATCATTCAGTTCAGCACCAGCCTGCCCAGGCTCCAGCTGGCCTTCCTGCTCCATAGTGTCCTCCTCACTCATGGCTGTTAGGGTCATTCACCACAGTGGCCCATCCAAAGCTCTTTGATAGCTGGAAGGCCCAAATTACATAAGAAAAATTGGTGGATAAGACACTAGAAACATTGATGGAATTATGGGAGTAAATATAGTAAGAAAGTTGCATTACTAAAACTAATTAGATTTCTAAGCTGCCTAGGACTATTAAATACTCAGAGTTCGGGTAAATAAAATGGCTGGCAAATGAGGGAGAGAGGAGAAATGGGAATTCTCTGTACTATCTGCTTCATTTTTCTCTAAACTTACTGTTAAAAATCTATTAATTAGAAAATAAAATAAAAATTGTTAAGACTGGATTGTCATCATCACAAATTGTGATAGAAGTGAAATTGGGCATAATTACTTTTAGATATTACAGCTGGTCTGCATCCATGTTTAGGGTTAAAAAGAATGAAAGGAAGCCTATTTGCTCAATCATATTAAAGCCTAACTTGCTGATACTCTGCCTTGCTCTAAATTGGGAGTTTCATAAGCACTAAAAATTGGCTGACCTACTTCACCATAGTAATTGAAAGGGATTATTACTGACAATTAGCAAGCAAGCTATAGTAATAGATAATTTACTTTCCAAATATTTTGCAAGCAAGCACATTTTTTTTTTTTAAAAGGCAACCCATTAGACAGTTGTTTCTTGGCAAATTACAATGCATCTTTTATTTCTTGACAAATAATTCATACTGCAATATTTTTTACAGCCCATAATTCTAATGTGGCTGTTACATTCATTCTGTCTACCGACACTTTATTGAGATAAGTATTCAGTACGACGCACTGGGACTTAGCCACAAAGCCCTCATTATAGCTGATAGCCCAACTATCGTGGCCTGGGCAAGGCCCAGGGAAGAGACCTTTTACAGCCAGATTTTGCCCTTGGAGGAAAATGGGTCATTTTCTATGCAAATATTAAAACTCTTCCAGCTTCCGATAGTCTATTATATCTTTTGCAAGATGTAAGTTTTCTTTATTAATGTAGTGAGAAATACAGTAAAGGTATGGGTATTTGGCTGCACACCTTCCTTTCCCCACATAATGGATCACAAATTATTATACTTTTAACAAAGACTAAGTAAGGTCATGGGCGGAAAGCTTTAATGATGCAGCACCTATTATTGGACAACATCTCAATTTATTTTTGGAGACATATATTTTGAGTTTAAATTAATCCCTGCTCATTGTGATATATGTCTGGTCCATAAGCTATTGTTTAGTACTTGATTGTTCTAATTGCAAGCTTGTAATAACAGTTTCCATGACTTCTTTTGTATCACTGTAAGATTAAGTTTAATGTTAGATACATGTTAGGTACTCTAAAAATAGTCAATTGAATTTAGTGCTCTTTGAGTCCTCCTGCAAAGGTCCTGCATTAATGGGCTTCCCAATGTCAATGAATCATATTCTCCCCTTATCCTCAGAAAGAGGATACATCATTTTCTGAATAGACAAGATAAAGGGAATTACAGTATTTGCAAATCAAAAACTCCAGAAGCAGTACTATATTGTCCTTTATTCTACTGAAAAATCCCAGACTCTGTTAAATTTAGTAATATATGTTAATATGGTTCCTTTTTCTTGGATGAATACTCAGGAACTGTATGATTGAATGGATGCATGTCTTTCTCTCTATACTCCCCTTCCAGGAGCCAACATATTCTTTAGAGTTTATTCCACTACTATAGCTTAGGTTATAAATCACCACACACTGTAGTTATATTTTGTGCATTTTTCCCATCCACTGGGTTTGGCTTTCTCTTTAGTAAGTATTCAGTAAATATTTGATGAATTTTTTACCTGGATAGTAGTAATTTACTTGCCATCTCAATAGTATTTGGCACTATTGTCTTTTTTTAAGCTTTCTTTAAATTTTTGTTTTTTTTTTTTCTGAGAGGGGAAAGGAGGAAGAAAAAGAAGGAGAGAAACATTAATTGATTGCCTCCCATACACAGCCTGACCAGGATCAAATCCACAACCTAGGCACTTGCTTAGACTGGGAATCAAACCCAGAACGTTTAGGTTGCAGAACAATGTCCAACCACTGAGCCACACTGATGAGGGTTTTGACAAATTCATGAGTGAGACAGACATTATTGTCATCCTCACAAAGACTTTTTTTTTTTTTTTTTCATGGCTTTTTAAAGCAAGAGGAAGGATGGTGAGGGCAGGAGAGAGAAAGAAAAATATAGATATGAGAGAGGAGTTTTGACCAGCTGCCTTCTTGAACTCGTCCCAACCAGGTATCAAACTTGCAACCTGGGTTTTCGACCTGACTGGGAATCAATACTTCAACCAACTGAGCCACATAGGCCAGGGGAACTATTGACTTAAAAAAATGTTTTTAAATATTTTATTTATTATTATTTCCAGGGGGAGGGGAAAGGAGAGAGGCAGAGAGAGAGACAGAGAGAGAGAGAGAGAGATAGAGAGAGAGAGAGAGATCAATGTATGGTTGCCTTTCACCAGCCTCCAGCTACGGACCTGGCTGGAGACCTGGCTTGCAACCTGGTTATGTGCCCTGGCTGGGAATCAAACCAGCTACCTTTGGGTTTGCAGGCTGGTGCCTATCTACTGAGGCACCAGGCAGCCAGGGCTGACTTCTTGAAACATACTGTAGTCTTGATGATTTTTCTCCTGCCTTCTAGCTAACCTTTCATTGGCTCCTTTAAGAATTTGACCTAGACCTCTTTTTTCTATCTCCTTTGTTAATAACAAATTTGTTAATCCTTCATTTTAGGATTAAATATAATCTAAGTGTTGAAAACTCCCTTAATTATATTTTTTCCCACACCAACGCTCAATCTTCTGTGCTCCAAAATCATTCATTAAAAAAATGATCCTGTATCTTTCCTATGCCAGA
This sequence comes from Noctilio leporinus, assembly GCA_004026585.1. Taxonomy (NCBI): domain Eukaryota; kingdom Metazoa; phylum Chordata; class Mammalia; order Chiroptera; family Noctilionidae; genus Noctilio; species Noctilio leporinus. Next base: position 118,028 of record PVIW01004119.1, on the reverse strand, counting down.
TGTGTTAGTCATCTCAGGCTGCCATAGTAAAATACCATAGATGGATAGATAAGCAAAAGGGATTTATACCTCACACAAATTTTGGAGGCTGGGAAGTCCAAGACTGAGGTGCTTCCCTAATAAGGGATCTCTTCCTGGCTTGCAGATAGCCACCTTCCCACTGTGTCCTCACATAGTAGAGAGAGAAAGAGGAAGCAAGCTCTCTGGTGTCTCTTTTTATAATGCACTATCATCATCATGAGGACCCTATCTTCATCACCTCATCTAAATCTAATTAGTTCCCAAAGACCTCATGTCCATCATATTGGGAGAAACGACTTCAACATGTAACATTAGAGGGAAACTGTGCATAGCAGGAGCACCAGGTAACCACTCCATGAATATAGCAGTGAACAAAACTAATAAGAAACAATTTCTTATGGGACTTAGATTCTTTGAGGAAAGCAAACAGTAAACCAGTAAAAATGAGCATATATATATATACACACACACACACACACACACACACACACACACACACATATATATACACATACATATATACGTATATATATATGTATGTGTATATATATATATGTGTATATATGTACGAAAATTTCAGATAGTGATAAATCTATGACACAGGGTAATGTGACAGACTAAGACTAGGTTGAGGTCAGGAGTGTGAAAGGAATGAGAAGCAGAGCTCAGAGGGAGTCTTTTCAGGGAGGTGAGCATTTGAACCCTAGATCTGAATAGTGAGAAGAAATTAACTAAGGTCAAAGGCAAGAGTTTTTTAGGTACAACAATCCTGAGCTTGACTAATTTGAGAAACAGAACAATTGTATAACTAAGTCTATACTTGGTATTGCTAGTTGGCTATCTCAAAGACATCTCACATGTATAATCAGATTCTAGATTACCACCCCAGAATGTGCCTCTTTCCTGATATTTCCTACCTTAGTAAATGGTTCTACTTCAGACCTAGTTGATTAAGTAAGGCACCCACGAGTTTTTCCTTTTATTGCTTTCTCAACCCCAACATGTAATTCTTCTTCAAAATACATCTGTACATTTACCTTCTGCAATAACAGCAAGACAAGTCACCATGATTTCTCCACAGAAACCAAATCATTCTCACTGTTTCTACCCTTGGCCCTCCATAAGCCATTTCACACAAGACTACAGAGGTGACCATTTTAAAGCACGAATTGCTCAGAGATGCTACAGTAATCAAAACAGACACCAGCATAAGGACAGACATATAACTAAATGGAGTTGAATTGAGAGACAAAAGTAAACCCAAAAATTTATGCTCAGCTGACGTTTGACAACAGTCCCAATAAAACTCAGTGGTAAAAGAATAATCTTTTCAATAAATGAAGCTGAGACAACTGGATATTCACATAAAAATTAACTAAAATTCCACTTTTGACCAAAATATAGTTTTGAACTATAAAACTCTTAGAAGAAAGCAAAGGAATAAATTGTAATGATATTAGGCGAGGCAGTAGTTTCCTAGAGATGATAACAAAAAGCGTAAATGACAAAAGGGAAAAAAAAGATAAATTAAACTTTGTAAAAAAAGTTTCAGGGCTGCGAATGTGCTTTGAAATACTATCATCAAGAAGGTAAGAAGACAATCACAGAATGGAAGAATATAATCTGATAAGTGATTTGTATCTAGAATATATAAAGGCCTCTTACAACACAATTATAAAAAGATAACCAGATTTAAAAATGGGCACAGAATTTGAACTGACATTTCTTCAAAAAAGATGTACAAATAGATGATAAACACACGAAAAGATGTCAGCATTCTCAGTTATTAGGAAAATGCAAATCAAAACCACTTCATGCACAGTAGAATGGCTATAATCAAATACTAATGTACTGGCAAGGATGTTAAAGAAATTGAACCCTCATATATGGCTGGTGGAATTGCAAAATTATGTAGTCACTTTGGAACTCAGTTTGGTATTTCCTCAAAATGTTAAACAAAGCAATTTCACTCCTGGGTATAGAAATAAAAATAAAGATCTACATAAAACTTTTACTTAATTATTCATAGCAGCATTATTTATAATACCTAAAAAGTGGACAAAACTCAAAAGTCCATTAACAGATAAATGAGTTAATATAATGTAGTATATTCGTACAATGAATTAACAATAGGCAATAAGAATAACTGAAATATAAATACATGCTACAACATGGATAAACGTAAACATGCTAAATGAAAGTGGTCAGTTTCAAAAGACCATATACTGTGTGATTCCACTTATATAAAATATCTAACATAGGCAAATTTATAAACATAAAAGTGGTTTAGTAGGGCCCAGGACTTGGGGTGAATTGGGGAGGGAAAATGAGGGGTAACTGCTGATGAACACCAGAATCCTTTTGAGGGAGACAGAAGAATCTCAAAGCAAATTAGGTAGTAGGAATGATTTTGCAATTATGTGAATTTATCAAAACCCATTCAATTGCCCACTTTAAATGTGTGAATTGTAAATATTATCTCAATAAAAGTGTTTAAAAATTATTGGATGAAGGACATATTCTTTCTCTTGATGGGAGTATGGGTTACATGGATGAATCCCTTTGTCAAAAATGGTAGCCCTGGCTGATGGGTCAGTGGATTGGTGCCAGCCTAAGAATGCAAAGGTTGCTGATTCAATTCCTAGCCAGGACACATAACCAGGCTGTAAGCCAGATCTCTAGCCAGGTCCTTAGCTGGAGGCAGGTGAAAGTCACCTATATACATTGATGATTCTCTCCCTCTCTGCCTCTCTCTGGAAATAATAAATAAAATCTTAGAAAAATCATACAGGTAAGGTTTGTGCATATCACATTACATAAATTTTATGTAAAAGAGAAATACAATGTAATGATCATGGGGCTATAGATAATGGGAGAAAGTAGGCCAAACAGAAATGACAGACTGTGGATGAACTAAAACTTCAAAATGCATTTCCTCATGCTTTAGTAAAACTTTCTCTATCAGCAACCTTCTACATGAAGATTCATTTCTCAGGGTTTTTTTTTTTTTTAATGCTAATTTGGAACATTTTAGAGAGCGGTTGAAATTGCATGAAATCAATTGTATTAACCAAGAATCTTTTTTTTTTTTCCTGATGTTAGAAAGAAATTTTAAAAATTACAACATAGCTATTGTTTCACAGCTTAAATAACTCAAGTGAAGAAATATGAATACAGCTGCTGGCATTTAAAATCTGTCAATAGATAAATAAGGCAAAAAATAAGTAACGAAACTTGCTTTCATTTTTGATTATCAAGAGTAAAATTAGGACTGCTAAAAAAAGGATTGAACAAAATACTGGAGTTTTGTTAATAAAAACCAGTATAGCATATAATTTAAAATATGATTAAAATAATAGATACATTAAAAGATACCTGTTAAATATCCATGTGCTACATTTTTTAACTACCAGTGAATGCACTCAATTTTTGTAAGTAAAAATTAAATGGTTTATGTTTTAATAAACTGTAATCCTTAATTTTCTTAACTAAAACATTTTCTTTAACAATATTGAAATGTTTTATGTGTATACAAATGTTTTATACATGAAAACTTACAATATAGCATGGAATATATAAAATGTTTATATATATAAATCATATATTAATTTTAAAATATTTATACTATTACTGTTGTCCCAATTTTTCTCCCTTTGTTCCCCTCCCCCAGCCCAACCCTCACTTCCATAATTAATCACCGCACTGTTGTCCATGTCATCAGTCCTTTATATATGTTCCTTGACTAATTCCTTTATCTTTTTTCCCCACCAGTCCTCATCTCCTTCCTCCCTTCTTACAGTTGTCAGTCTGTTTCATTTTTCTATACCTCTGGTTCTACTTTGCTCACTAGCTTATTTTGTTCATTAGATTCCCCTTATAAGTGAGGTTTTATGATATTTGTTTTTCACCAACTTGCTTATTTCACTAAGCATAATACTCTCCGGTTCCATTCATGCTGTCACAAAAGGTAGGGGTTCCTTCTTTCTTTCTGCTGCATTGTATTCTAATGTGTAAATGTACCACAGTTTTTGATCCACTCATCTACTGATGGGCACTTACCCTGTTTCCAAGTCTTGGCTACTACGTCACTGCTATAAACCCCCATTTTTACATTCAATATTTGACAAAGGAGGCAATAGCATACAGTGAAATAAAGATACTCTCTCTCTTCAATAAACGATGTTGGGAGAACTGGACTGGTACATGCAAAAAAAAAAAAGAAAGAAAGAAAGAAAAAAAGAAAAGAAAGAAACTAGACCACCATCTTACACCATATACTAGAATAAACTCAAAATGGATAAAATATTATAAGTCATGATACAATAAGAGGAAAACATAGGCAGGAAAATTTCAGATGTGTTGTGTAGCAATATTTTTGCTGATATATCCTCTAGGGCAAGGGAAATAAAGAAAAAAAGGTAAAGAAATGAGACTGCGTCAAATTTAAAAGGTTCTGCACAGCTAAATAAAACATTAGCAAAATGAAAAAGAACCTTATGGGAAAACACATTTACTAACCAATGGTACATTCAGACAAGGGTTGAATCTCCAAAATATACAAAGAGCTTATTTAATTCAACACCAGGAAGACAAACAATTCAATCAAAAAATGGGTGAAGGACCTAAATAGACAGTTCTCCAATGAGGACATACGAATGGCCAATAGACATAAAAAAATGCTCAACGTCACTAGTTAAAACATATGTATTTTATATGAGGTAGTTATACAGGGTACGTTTGATCAATTGGCAAAATTTTAGTAAAATAAACAGCATACTACAAAAGTGTTATATTTTGAAATAAATTCATTCTTATATGTAAATACATAAACATAGTCATTATTTTTTAAATGGTTCAAAAAAGTCTCCATTTGCTGCAATAATAGACTTGATTCAACTTTGGAATCTTAAGCACACTTTCATAAACTTTTCTTTATCCATGGACATCAAAATGTTTTCACTCTTAGCTTTAACAGTCTCTTTATTGGAATGAGGTTGTTTATTAACTTCTCTCTCACAAATGCTCCATACATAATAGTCTAAAGGATTTGCATCTGGTGAATTTGGCAGCCAGATTTCCTTTGACCAGAATTCAGGTACATTGACACAGAAATTCTTGCACCTTTTTGGTGTTAAATGCTGGTGCACCATGTTGTTGGAAGATAAAAATGATGTCCATTTGTGGCTTGCTTCATCCATGGTACAACTAATTCTCTCAAAACATCAAGGGAAACATACTGGATCTTCATTGACGATTCCTGGATTCTGTGTACAATATCTGGACTTGTGCAATCCTTGTGTACCTGATGCATTTTTCCTTGTTGGTGTGGTGACATCAGGATCAGCATCATACACCTTCTTCATGTTGTCAACTGTATGTAAAGGGATGTTATTGAAGTCCACAATTGCCTTAGCAGTTCACCCTGCACTCAGTCCAGAAATTATGGTTGCTCTGACATCGTATTCCTTGGACATGACGGTTGCTCTCAGAATTTAATACTTTTATCTGAAAAAATGATGTTAAATCATAACCTTAGGAACAGTTTTACAAAATTATTAAGACTCACATGAAATAAGGAGATACAAAGTTATTGTCAATTGATCATGCGTACCCTGTACTACCTCAGTTTTAAACTTTAATGTGCACATATATCACCAGGGGATTCTATAAAATGCAGATTCTAATTCAGATCAAGGCTAATTCCTAAAATTCTACATTTCTCTTAAGTTCCCAGGTATTGCCAGATCTGTTGGTCTAGGAACCACACTTTGAATAGTAACTCTATATTTACCAAGCTTGGCTAGTAGAAGAAAATCCAATTACTGAAAGATGTAAGTAAAAGTTACTTTGGGGATCACTGAGCACAGTCCTGACTTCAGGAGATGAGCATATACCATGTAGGACAGATGGCTCTTCTCCTCTCAAAGATCTCCAAGGATACACCCAACTGCTTAATTTCATATCCCATTTTAATATTTAATCACTTTGCTTCTTGAGAGGCACATATTCTGGTAAAGGTGCAAATATACAGACACATGAACCATTTAAAACTAATAGAAGGCAATAAATGACCAAAGGGTAGCTGCCATCCTTGGATATCTATTCAAATATATCTTTCTCTATGTCATTTATTACTTTTAACTTTCTGTTAAAAGTTAACATATATATTCTGTTTATATTACTGCATATATAATCATATGCTACATCAAATAATCCTTTGTGTTATAAAAATGTTAGGAAATGTGACATGTTTTGCATGGTGAGACTGATAGATATTCAGAAAAATGAAAAAAATCTAGCAATCAGTAGGCATTGTCCTAGAAGACTTCTTCTGCAAGTTGTTTTTTAAGCTGGTTCTTCAGTAGAAAGTATGTATAAAGTATGGGATGGGAAAGTGAGAAGAATAATGAATGTCAGATCAAGAATGAGTTGAACAATTTGGCTGGGGCAAGGGTTCATTTGAAGACTGTAAGAAATAAAATACAGTAACATTTAAAAGGTAAAATTGGCCCTGGAAGGTATGATTCAGTTGGTTGGAGCATGGTCCTATAAGAGTAAGGTTGTGGGTTCAGTTCCCAGTCAGGGCATCTGTGGAAGGAAACCATTCAATATTTCTCTCTCACATCAATGTTTTTCTCTTTCCCTTCCTTGCTATCTAAAAGGGAAAAAAAGAAAAGAAAAAAAGAATATGCCCTCAGGTGAGAACAAAGAAAAGTAAAGATAAAAAGTAAAATTGTAGTGAGGCAGTGGAAAACTTTATGGAGTAAGACTCAGGGATTTGGCTACTCTTCCAAAAGCACTGAAGGTGTTTTGTGGGTGAATGACAGGCTGAAAGAACAGTCAGCTGGGTAGACCACTGGAAACAAGAGGGACCTGAAGGCACACAGCCCAGGAGGCTCACCTTACCATCCAAGAGGATTCAGGCATGGAAGTGCAGGTTGAAGTAGTTTTGAAGGAGATTTACTTGGCCAAAAAGGATTCTAAATTTGGTTCAAAATAAATGTTTCTGGCCTTAAGTTGAGTTAATTACTCTTGTTTGATTTCTGTGAACAAGGGGGAAAATGATTAGACTATTCGTGTAAATCAAAACCTCAAAATCTTTATACACAAGAAAATAATGGATATGTTACTCTTCTGGATTCTTTAGTCTGTCAAATGTTTAATGCTCAGTTCTTTCTTAGCCTAAAACATACAAATATAAGTACGCACACATATATACATATAAAAACACATACAACGTATGCACACACCACCTCAGCACATTCTGTTGTCAACTCATCTCAGCTTGTTCTGCCAGTCTACTTCTTCCTTCTTGAACTTCTCCCTGTATAGGTGAATCTAAACGTATTGCTTCTACATCTTTGTTACCAACTTGTTCCTTAAACATATTGTAGTTTAGCTTCTGCCCTGCTACCCAGTTGGAATTTCTCTGAAGAATCACATCCTAATTTCAAATGTAATAGTCCGAATATTTTTTATTATGAAAAATGTCAAGTATACAGGCAAGTCACAACACAACAAACTCTGAACCACTTAACTTCAACAATTATCAAGAGTTTGCCACATTGCCCTGACTGGTGTGGCTCGGTTGGCTGGGCACCATCCCATAAATGAACAGGTGGCCAGTTTGATTTCTGATGAGGGACTGGGTTGCAGATTTGGTCCCTGGTGGCAATGCATAGGAGAGGTAACTGGCAGGTGTTTCCCTCTCTCATTGATGTTTCTCTCCCTCTCTTCCTCCCTCCCTTCTTCTCTCTCAATGAATGAATGAATGAATGAATGAATGAATAAGACTTTACCACATTTACTTAATTTATTCTTTTTCCTTTTTCTTTGTCGAATTACTCAGAACAAATCCCAAGTCATGTCATTTTACTGCTACACATTTAGGTACATTTTTTCTAAATAAATATGGACATTTCCTTCTATAATTATGTCACTAACACAGCTAACAAAATTAACAATTATTCCCTAATATAATCTAATACCCAGTACTATAATCAAATTTCCCCCAATTATCTCCAAAATGTCTTTTTATAATTGTTTTGTTTGAATCAGGATCCAAACAAGGCCCACATGTGACAGTTTCTTGATATGTCCCTGAAGCCTCTCAAAATCAAAAGCATTTTCGTCTTTCTTCTGCTCTCTCCCTTCTTCCTTTCTTTTTAGGCTTGTTAAAAACAAAAACAAAAACAAAACAAAATAAGAAAAACTGGCTCTCTTGATTTAAAGAGTATCCCACAGTGTGAATTTATGTATTGCTTTCTTATAGTGTCATTTAGCATGTTTCTTTCCTTCTTTATCTGCTCTACATAGATATTCCCCCTAGGTACTTGTTTAGAATAAAGTTCAGCATTTTATAGCAAGGATAACTTATAGGTGGTACTTAGTGCTGCTAAGGTTGATCAATGGGTTCAAATGCTGACAGCCTAATCCCTCCATCTACTTTTCACCCACTGGTTCCTCCATTGATGGTTTCTGCCTGAGTTACATATTTCATTAGAATGTGAAGATAGTGATTTTTAAAAATTCTATTACCTTTTGCAAATTTATGGAATTTACTTATAAAGTGGGACTTTTCCTCCTTCATCAACAGGACTATTAGATTAGCCTGCAAAGAGGTTTAAACAGGAAAGGCAGAATTAATGCTAACTTCTTTCTTTTTAATTGCCAGTATTCAGAGTAAGGCCTTGGTGCTTTTTTACTTTCAATGGTGCCCAACAAGAGGTGGCTCCACCGGCTCACCTTGGCTTCTCTTTCCTAACCACTCTCTTTCTTTTAAAACGTCATTTTGAATTCATAAGACAGCATTTAATGGTTTCACCCAATTGCAATAATTATTCTTTTTGATTTTCAAAATGCCCCATTTTTGCCAGTTGGAGGTTTTTCACATTCATCTCTGGGTTCATTGGACATATCACAAGTTTGGTGGAGACCTTAGTTTCCAATACACCATGATAACCCACATTCACATTGCATAATTCCTGCCTTTGATCTTGAAAATTAGGTGATTGATTGATTGATGAAACCCTAATGCCTTTTAGTGGGGATTGGTGTTTAATTGCCACAAACTGGCTCTAAATACATTCAATTTTCTTAATTTCTCATTGCTTCTAGGACTATTTAATGGACAAAGCTAAAACAAACATTATTTTTTAAAAATGTACTTAGGCTAAATAAATTTATATCACTTCTAATTCAAATATAAATACAAATAAAAAAATTAAAAAATAGAATTTTAACTTTTTGGATTTTATGTTTATATCTCTTTTCTTTTATACTGAAAATTTGGTTCCTGGCAGTAGTAACATAATGTTTGTTTGCATTTTCCTATATACACAAAATAATTTTAAAATAAAAATACCAATTTTACAGCTGATAAACTACTAAATGAACGTTAACATTTGTTTGCAGGTCTTTTTGCCTTTGGATATATTTCACTACGGACATATGTTCCATATAAAATAAGTTGAAATAACTACCTTTTTGTGTGGTTTTGTGATCAGTTGAAATGCATTTAAGATAAATAATTTTGTTTTCTATTATTGCAGGATTTCTTTTTTAAATTAATTTTTGAGAAGGTAAGATTTTTTTTTCCAAAATCAAAATTATGTAACAAAAATTATTCAGATTAGTCTTATCTTCATTTCTGTTTTCTTTGCCATATTTTCCTCCTCCCTTCTACATAAAAAAAATATTTTTTAAATTAACATTTGATTTATCTTTCTTGGCTTTATTTTTATTAGCATAGCATATTTTTTTTAAATTTTTTAAAAGATTTTATTTCATTATTTTTTAGAAAGAGGGGAAGGGAGAGAGGCAGAGAGGGAGAGAGACATCAATGTATGGTTGCATTTCATCTGCCTCCAGCTACAGACCTGGCCAGAGACCTGGTTTGCAACCTGGTTATGTGCCCTGGCTGGGGAATCGAACCTGCAACCTTTGGGTTCGCAGGCTGGCACCTTAAGCATAGCATATTATTTTAACAATGATAATCCAAGCACTATATCATTTTATTTTTCTCTGTATTATACTTCCATACCTTGACTTTTATCTTTGTGTTCTATACATTTTTAAAATTTAATTGTTGTTGTATTACATCCATCCCATCTCCACTCCTCTCTCTCCCTTTCCCCACCCACCCCCTCACCTTCATGGTCAATCCTACTTGTCCATGTCCATGGTTCTTCCATGCTAGTTCCTTGACTAAACTTCTCCCCTTCTTTGCCTACTCCTCCCCGCACTCATCCCTTCTGCCCACTGAAGTTCTATTCATTGTATTCATGTATTTGGTTCTGTTTTGCTTGTTTGTTTATTTTGTTTATTATTGTCCTGTAATAGGTGAGATCATATGGTATTTATCTTTCACTAATTGGCTTATTTCACTGAGCATAATACTTTCCAGTTTCACCCATATTGCAAAGGGTAGGAGTTCCTTCTTATTTTCTGCTGTGTAGTATTCCATTGTGTAAATATACCAAAGTTTTTTGATCCAGTCATCCACTGATGGGCACTTAGGCTGTTTCCAGCACTTGGCTATTGTAAATAGTGCTGCTATGAACATAGGGGTACATAGGTTCTTTTGAATTGGTGTTTCAGGGTTCTTCAGGTATAATCCTATAGTGGAATTGCTGGATCAAAAGGCAGTTCCATGTTTAGTTTTTTAAGGAAACTCCGTACTGTTTTCCATAGTGGTTGCACCAGTCTGCATTCCTACCAACACTGCACCAGGGTTCCCTTTTCCCCACATCCTCACCAACACTTGTTGTTTGTTGATTTGTTGATGATTGCCATTCTGACAGGTATGAGGTGGTATTTTATTGTGGTTTTAATTTGCATCTCTCTGGTGGATGTTGAGCTTTCTTTCATATGCCTTTGGGCCCTTTGTATGTCCTCCTCAGAGAGTTGTCTATTCAGGTCCTTTACCCATTTTTTAATTGGCCAGTCTGTCTTCCTGGTGTTGAGTCATATAAGTTCTTTATTTTGGATATCAAACCCTTTTCTGAGGTATCATTGGCAAATATGTTTTCCCATACAGTTGGTTCCCTTTGAATTTTGCTGGTGTTTTCTTTAGCTGAACAGAAGCTTTTCAGTTTGATATAGTCCTATTTGTTGATTTGTTCTTTTATTTCCTTTGCCCTTGGAGAAGTATCAGTAAACATATTTCTGCATAGGATATCTAAAATTTTACTGCCTATATTTTCCTCCAGGACCTGTATGGTGGCACTGCTTATGTTTAAGTCCTTTACCTATCTTGAGTTTATTCTGGTGTATGGTGTAAGTTGGTGGTCTATTTTCATTTTTTTCCATGTTGCTGTCCAGTTCTCCCAACACCACTTGTTTTTACTCCATTTTATGTTCCTTCCCCCTTTGTCAAGTATTAATTGACCATAGAGTGCAGGTTTCTTTCTGGGCTCTCTATTCTGTTCCATTGATCTATATGTCTATTCTTAGGCCAGTACCAGACTGTTTTGATTACAGTAGCCTTATAGTATAGTTTGATGCCTGGTATTGTAATTCCTCCTACCTTGTTTGTCTTTCTCAAGATTGCTGTGGCTATTCCTGGGTACTTTTGGCTCCATATAAATGTTTGAAGTATTTTTTCTATAACTGTGAAATATGTCATTGGTATTTTAATTGGGATTGCATTGAATCTATGGATTGCTTTGTGTAGTATGGACATTTTAATGATGTTAATTCTTCTCATCCATGAACAAGGCATATGTTTCCATTATTTGTATCTTTCTTAATTTCTTTCCTCAATGTTCTTTAGTTTTCTAAGTACAGGTCTTTTACCTCCCTGGTTAAGTTTATTCCTAAGTATTTTATTTTTCTTATTGCTATGGTAAATGGAATTTATTTTCTAGCTTCTATTTCTGATGTTTCATTATTGTTATACAAAAATGCTTTTGATTTCTGAATATTGACTTTATATCCAGCTATTTTGCTAAATTTGCTTATTAGGTTGAGTAGGTTTTTGGTGGAGTCTATCGGGTTTCATATGTACACTATCACGTCATCTGCAAATAATGACAGTTTGACTTCCTCCTTTCCAATTTGGATACCTTTGATTCCTTTTTCTTCTCTGATAGCTATGGCTAGAACTACCAAAACAATGTTGAACAGAAGTGGAGAAAGTGGACAGCCTTGTCTTGTTCCTGATCTTAGGGGGAAAGCTTTTAGTTTTTGCCCATTGAGTATGATGTTGGCTTCAGGTTTCTCATAGATGGCCTTTATGATGTTGAGGTATGCTCCCTATATTCCCATTTGCTGAGTGTTTTTATCATAAGTGGTTGCTGTACTTTATCAAATGCTTTTTCAACATCTATTGATATGATCATGTAGTTTTTGTCTTTCATTTTGTTGATGTGGTGTATTACATTTATTGATTTGGCGAATGTTGTACCATCCTTGCATCCCTGGGATGAAACCCACTTGATCATGGTGTATGATCTCTGTAATGTACTGCTGGATCTGGTTGGCCAATACTTTGTTGAGAATCATAGCATCTATGTTCATCAGAGATATTGGCCTGTAGTTTTCTTTCTTAGTTGTGTCTTGACCTGATTTTAGGATTAGAATAATATTGGCCTCATAGAAAGAGTTTGGAAGTCTTCCCTTTTCTTGGATTTTTTAGAATACATTGAGAAGGATAGGAGTTAATTCTTCTCTAAATGTTTCGTAGAATTCTCCTGTGTAGCCATCTGGTCCGAGGCTCTTGTGCACTGGGAGATTTTTTATTACTTCTTCAATTTCACTAGTTGTTATTGGCGTATTCAAGCTTTCTGCTTCTGGATTCAGTTTTGGTACATTATACATTTCCAGAAATTTGTCCATTTCATCCAGGTTGTCATATCTCTTGTCATATAGTTGTTTGTAGTAATTTCTTACAATCCTTTGTATTTCTGAAGTATCAGTTTTTATTTCTCCTCTGTTATTTCTGATTATGTTTATTTGGGTCCTCTCTCTCTTTTTCTTGATGAGTCTGGATAAAGGCTTGTCAATTTTGTTTATTTTTTGAAAGAACCAGCTCCTGGATTTATTGATTCTTTAAAGTTATTTAATTCTTCTAAGTTCTTTAATTCTGCTCTAATCTTGATAATTTCCTTCCTTCTACTTGTTCTGGGCTTTGTTTGTTGTTGCTCCTCTATTTCTTGCAGCTTTATGGTTAGGTTGTTTGCATAAGCTTCTTCTATCCTTTTTAGGTAGGCCTGTATTGTTATAAATTTCCCTCTGGGGACTGCCTTTGCTGTGTCCCATAGGCTCTGGGCTGTTCTGTATCCATTGTCATTTGTTTCCAGAAACTTTGATTTCATCTTTGAGCTCATTGTTTACCCATTCCTTACTTAAAAGCATGTTATTCAGTCTCCATGACTTAGAGTGTTTTTGGCTTTTTCCCTTGAGATTGGTTTCTAGTTTTAAGCCATTGTGATCTGAGAAGATGCTTGGTATGATTTAAATTTTCCTGTATTTGTGGAGGTTTGTCTTGTGGCCTACCATGTGGTCTATCTTTGAGAATGTTCCATGTGTGTTTGAAAAAAATGTGGTATTTTGCTTTTTGGGGTGAGAGGTTCTGTATATATCAGTTAAGTCCATTTCACCTAGAGTGTTGTTCAATGCCACAATATTCCTGGTGGTTTTTGTTCGGCAGATCTATGTTGATAATGGGGTATTAAAATCCCCTACTATCAGTGTGTTGCTATGCATTTCATTCTTGAAGTCCTCCAAGATTTTCCTTACATACTTGGGAGCTCCTATGTTGGGTGCATATATATTTATAAGGCTTATATTTTCTTGATGGATTGTTCCCTTAAGTATTATGAAATTTTCTTCTTTGTCTCTTTTTATGGCCTTCATTGTAAAATCCATTTTGTCTGAAATAAGTATTGCTACCTCAGCCTTTTTTCATGTCCATTTGCTAGATATATATTTTTCCATCCCTTTACTCTCAATCTGTGTTGATCTTTTGTTCTGAGGTGGGTCTCTTGAAGACAGCATATATGTGGGTCATGTTTTCTGATCCGTTCAGCTACCCTATATCTTTTGATTGGTGCATTTATTCCATTTACATTTAAGGTTATTACTGATTGATACTTATTTATTGCCTTTTTTCCCTTTGTATCCGTGTTCCTCTCTGTCTCTCTCTGTTCTTCATCTTTTTAAAGCAGACTCTTTAGCATTTCTTGCAATGCTGGTTTGGTAGAGTTGTATTCTTTTAGTCTTCTTTTGTCTGTGAAACTTCTTATTTCTCCTTCCATTTTGAATGAGAGCCTTGTTGGATAGAGTATTCTTGGTCACAGGCCTTTGTTTTCTATTACTTGGAATATTTTAAAAGTATTGTCTAATTTATTATTTTAGAGAGAAGGAAAAGGGGAGAGGCAGAGAGGGAGAGAAACATCACTGTGTGGTTGCCTTTCACCTGCCACCAGCCACAGACCTGGCTGGAGACCTGGCTCACAACCTGGTTATGTGCCCTGGCTGGGAATCAAACCAGAGACCTTTGGGTCTGCAGCTGGCACCCTATCCACTGTGCCACCAGCCAGGGCTTTGTTACTTGGAATAATTTTTGCCATTCCCTTCTGGCTGGTATTGTTTCTGTTGAATAATCATTTGATAACCTTATCAGAGACCCCTTATATGTTATTTGCTGTTTCTCTCTTGATACTTGTAGAATTCTGTTTGTCTTTGAAATTTGCTGTTTTAATTATAATGTGTCTTGGAGTGGGTCTGTTTGGATTCATCCTCATTGGGATCCTGTGTGCTTCCTGAACTTGAGTAATGTTTTCACTCATCATGTTAGGGAAATTTTCTATCATTACTTTTTTGAACAAGTTTTCCATTCATTGTTTTTCTTCTCCTTCTGGTATACCTATAATACAGATATGATCGTGTTTCATGTTGTCCTGCAGCTCTCTTAAAACCTCTTCATTCTTGTTCAGTCTTTTTTCATTTTGTTGCACTGTCTTGGAGTATTTTTCTATGTTGTGCTCCAGCTCGCTGATCCAATTCTCTGCTTCCTCTAGCCTGTGATTCCTTCTACTGTATTCTTCAATTTAGAAATTGTACTCTTCATTTCCTCCTTTCTTTTACTGATAGTTTCTATGTCCTTTTTAATGCTGGTGTAGTTTTCAGTAAGTTCCTTGTAGCTTCCCTGGAGCTCTTCATAGTTCCCCTGGAGTTGTTTGAAGTCTTCTTTGAGCTGGCTGAGCTCATTGATGTTCTCTATCATTATTATTTTGAATTCCATATCTAATAGTTTGTTTGCCTCTGTTTCATTTAGCGGTCTTTCTGGGGATTCCTCTTTTCCTTTCAATGATGGACTGTTCCTTTTTCTCCCTATTTTTAGGTTTCATTGTAATCCAATCAGACTGTGATTCAGCTTCCAGGATAAGGAACCGCTAGGCTGGAAGGATTGATTCAGTTGTAATCCTATCAATTGTGACCCACCACCAGGCTCAGATCCAGCTTGGGATGACAGACTAATTCAGTTTATTTTATTTTATTTTAATTTTTTAAATTATTTTTAGAGAGAGGGGAAGGGAGAGAGGCAGAGAGGGAAAGAGGCAGAGAGGGAGAGAGACATCAATGTATGGTTGCTTTTCATTGGCCTCCAGCCATAGACCTGGCTGGAGACCTGACTTTCAACCTGGTTATGTTGCCCTGGCTGGGAATTGAACCAGGGACCTTTGTGTTCGCAGGCTGGCACCTTATCCAGTGTGCCACCAGTCAGGGCTCCAATCCAGTTTTAAATCAGTGAATCAGCTACGAAACTCAGACCCTGCTGGGTTAGAGAGGTTCAATTGTAATCCAAAGGATCAGCTGCCAGGTCAGGTGCAGCCTGGTGGGACAAATTTAGATGTAAATCAATGAATCTGTGATCAGGTGCCAGGCTCAGGCGCCACTGGGCTACACAGCAAGGTTCAATTGTAATGTAATCCAATGAATCTGTGATTAGCCACTAAGCTAAGGGGCCACTGGGCTAGACTGAAAGATTCGATTATAATCCAATGAGTTTGTGATCAGCTGCCAGGCCCAGGTGCCAGTGGGTGGGACAGACCAACTCGGTTGTGAACCAGTGAGTCCACAATCAGCCACCAGGCTCACTGACCACTATGTGGGGCTAATTGACTGACCCAACTGTAAGTCAGAGAGTTTGTAATCAGCCACCAGGCCCAGGCTCTGCTGAGCAAGAAGGACTGACTCAGTTGCAAAGCAATGAATCTAGGATCAGCAACCAGGCTCACTTGACACTGTGCAGGGCTGACTGACTGACCCAACTATATAAGTCAGAGAGTTTGTAATCAGCTGCCAGGCCCAGGCACTGCTACGCAAGAGATACCTCTTCAGGTGCCAACTATTGTATCTGTGCTCAGATAGGGCAGGAAGGGAGATATTTATTTAGATGTAAGTCAAAGAATTGTGATCAGGCGCCAGGCTCAGGCACCACTGGGCGGGGCAGGTTGCTTCCAGTGGGCGGGGCTATGAGGACCCTCCTACGGAAGCGGCTTTGCACAGCGCAGTCCGCCCTTCGCCCTTCTTGTGGGCGAGGAGTCGGCATCGGGATTCCCATGGCCGCTTCCCCACTTCTCTCCTCCAGGCCACAGCATCTCCAGTCCTCTCTGCCCTCCCTCGGCTGGAGCCCAGGGTAGGTGGGTGCCAATGTATAGTCACTGTGGTCACCCTAGTAGTTCTCTGTCTCCAACTCTGTCTCAGGCCAGCAAACTCCGCAGCTTTCCACCCTTCTCAGCAAGATGCTGCTCTGCTCTCCGCCATGTTGCTGTAGCTGGGATTCCCAGCTGGGGGACCAGCACCCACCCTTCTCAGGTGGGGCTCCAGCTCTGTCGCTTTAGCTGCTGCTTCTGGTGGGGGCCCCGCCAGTCCTCTCGCATTTCCAGGATTCCTTCCAGTCACGTCGTGATGAAGCGGCCTCTTCTGTTCTGCCTGTGATTACGGGAGTTTTTTCCAGCTGGTTTTCTGTTCGTAATTCCAGCTGACTTTTTCTCCAGAAAGGTAATTCTAGATGTGACCTGGGAGGAGATTGGTGTAGTTCCACTTACTCCTCTGCCATCTTGCCAGAACCTTCCTGTGTTCTATACATTCTTAAAGTTTGTTCCAGTTTTGTGTTAAAAAAATTCTTATTACTCCAGTCATTTTGAGTATTTTTTTAAAAGATTTTATTTATTATTTTTAGAAAGAGGGGAAGAGAGAGAGGCAGAGAGGGAGACAGACACCAATGTATGGTTGCTTTTCACCTGCCTCCAGCCACAGACCTGACTGGAGACCTGGTTTGCAACCTTGTTATGTGCCCTGGCTGGGGAATCGAACCTGCGACCTTTGGGTTTGCAGGCCGGTGCCTTGTCCACTGTGCTACCAGCCAGGGCTTGAGTATTTTTTATTCCAAAGTGCAAGTGACCTTTAAAGAGATAGCAAATTTAAAAGTCACTGCTCTTAACTGAACAGAATATTATCAAAGACCTAGGCTTTGAGGTTGTACTAAGTATAATAACCACACACTCTTTTAGGTAAAGCAATATAGCAAAGAAAAAAATGACAAAATCTTATTCACCAGGGAACTCACAGTTTACTTGGAATGTACAAATAATGAGCAAGTACATAAATAAATATATAAAATAAATACAAGTGACCTAGGTGTATCAGTTTTCTAGGGCTGCGTAACAAAGTATTATAAACTAATGGCTTAAAACAACATTTATTCTCTCACACTGCCGAATCAAGTGTGGTCCAGTCCAAGCTTTCTCTAAAATTTCTAGGAGAAAACATTTCCTTCCCTCTTCTAGATTTTGATAGTTTCAGCTACTCCTTGGCTTGCGGCAGTATAGCTTTGCTCTCATTTCATGACATTCTCCATGTTAGTCCCTTTGTGTCATCTTCACATAGGCACTTTAATATAAGGACACCACTCTTAATAGATTAAGAGTTTATCTACTCCAGTGTGACCTCATCTTAACTAATTACATCTACAATAAGCCTATTTCCAAATAAAGTTTCATTGTGCAGTACTGGGGATTAGGACTTTAAAATATATTTTAAAGGACCATAATTTAACCTATAGCAGGTAACAGTTGGTATCTATAAGTATTCCAAAGAACAATAAAGCAGAAGAAGGGAGATAGAATTGATGGTGGCTTGAATGATGATAGTAGTAGAGGAAGATGGGATGTGATTAGATTTTGAACATGTTTCTTAAGGTACATTTTTCAGGAATCATGGATAGATAGGATGTGTTATAAAGTTTCTTGGTCTAAGCACCTGGAAGAAAGAAAGTAAAATTTGCTGAGGCAAAAAAAAAAAAAAGGCAGAAGTTCTGAGAGACTAATTAAGATTTTCGGTTTTTGTTAATTTTAAGATGTCTGTTGGATATGCAAATGGAGATGGTGAATAAGTAGCTGGATACACAGATCTAGAGCCCAGGGTCCTGAACTAGAAATACAATTTTGGAAGTCATCAATGATAGTCGATATGAAAAGCTTCAAGACTGGGCAAGATTACATAGAGATTGTGACTTCACTTTGAGTAACCCAAAGTTTCAAGATTGAAGGTACCAGCATAGGAAAGCAAAGAGTGGCTTGTGAGGTAGAAAAAGCATCAAGGTACCATTCTTCTGAGTCTCAAGGGACTGAGTCTTTTGAGAAAGTTCTCCATGATTCTGATAGAACAACTAAAATGAGGGTGAGAATTAACCATTGAATATGGCAGAGTGAAAGTCATTTGTGACCTTGACAAGATCTGAGGAAAAGGGTAGTAGGGGGAAAAAAAAAAAAGCAAAACAGCAGTTTATGGTAGGGTCACAAGGGACTAGAAAACAAATTGAACACAATGAGTACAGATGAATTTTGTTAGGTGAAATTTTACTAAGAAAGGAAGCAAAGAGAGAAGTAGATGGAATGAGAGTTGGATTCAAGGAGTTGCTTTCTTGATGACCTGTAGAGAAGGGAAAATTGATGATAAATGAGACAAAGGTGACAATTACAGATGCATTTGAGTAGATAGGAGGGGTTAGGATCTAGGGAGGCATTGGCCTTAGATAGAATATATGACTCCTACCACAATTCACCTTCTGTAATAGCAGGAAAACCAGAATATAAATGTGGATTTAGATGTAGGTAGGTTTGCTATTTTGATGGTAGATGCATATAAATTGCTTCTCTTTTCTCAGAGAAGTAAGAAGCAGAATCATCAGTGGAAAGTGAGTCCTTCAAATTAAGGCCAAAATAAATACTTTAAGATATACAATTACTCACTTTATAATAACACAATAAAGATTTATTTTCATCACTTATCACTTATTTTCTGTATCCATCATGCACAAAGCTATATTACAATATTTTTAAAGACTAGGCTTTTTTTTTTTTTTTTTTTAAACTATGAAAGCTTATTTCTGAGTGTCTTTAAAGAAACAAGAAAAACATTGCAATGGAAATAATTTACTTCATCATATAAAATTTAATTGTTGCTTTTGGGGGATTTAAAAAGAAAATGCTCATTATAGATATGATGGGCTATATGCCAAACTTTTATAAAACTTTGACAATGCTTGCAACCATAAAAATGATCTATTTCAAAATAAAAGAGTCTCACTCATTTGTACTCATCTGGGTAGAAGTTCCTAAAGTAACGGAACAAAGCAGGAAAAAAAAAAAAAAGAATGGGAAACATCTCATTTAACTTACTAGATTAATTAACAAGTATAAACAATGAAAGTTATCTAAATGAAAATTTCCTTTAAGGTAGTATCTGTAAGATATCCTGTTTGGTAGAATCAGAGATCAACTCATATTATCCAAAAGAGATAGCGTTTGTTTTATTATTTTCTGTGACAAGTATACAGTGTAAAATTTATCAAAGTATAGCTCTTGAGAGAAGCATACAAGTTTGAATGCTCTTGGATAAAGCATTTGTAACAAAGCTTGCAAAGGATAACTTATGTTTAAAATTAATTTTTGAAAGTTTGCACCTCTGTCTTTACTGATATTTGTCAGTCAAAACCCTGTTGATGGTCTCCTGTGTCCACATTACTGTGGTGTGTGTGTGTATGTGTATCCAAAAAGAGGAAAGAGAGTAGAAAGTAAAAATTTATTGTTTGAGGGGGAGAAAAAGATATGGTTCTAGCTGTATTAAAGTCTGGTAGAGGAGACCACATACATAAAAAAAAATAATGCTCAGATATTATGTAAATAATTATGATTTAAAATATATACAAGAGCAAGCCAACACAGAGCAGTGAGCTCATTACTGCCGTTGGACGAAGGAATGTTGAATGCCAATAGAGGAGAGTAGATAGAATTTAGTTGTAATAAGATCCTGGATATTCCTGGCAGCATTTAAAGTTTCCAACCACTCCTTTTTCAGCATGTTTCTTTTTCCTAGATGTTGTAATGCTATTTTTTCCCTAAATGTTATGTTTCCTCTCTGTTCACCCTTTCTTGACTGCTTTTGTGCCCTCTCCTTCCTATCAGGAAACAACCAGACTCAGTTATTGGTTCTCTTCTTTGGCAATGACAGTAGATACCTGGCTGGCACTGTTGTATCCATAACTGTCCTAAGCACATTTTGTTCCTTAACCCTGACAATACTCCCCGAAGTAGAGACTATTATTACTGTCATATGGCAATGAGGAAATTGAAATCAAATTACTTGCCCATATATAATTTGTTCAATACTTTGCATTCCTTTTAGCATAATGTATTTTTTATTTTTTAAATATAACATTGTTTTCAAATTATAAAAGTAATTCATGAGTGTCTGAATTAGTGAGGGTTCACTAAAGAAATAGAACCAATTGGATATTCACATAAAGAGATTTATCATGAGGAATTGGCTCATGTGATTACAAAGACTAAATCCCCAGATCTCCAGCCAGCAGGCTGGAGACCCAGGAGATGGCATAGTTCCAGGCCAAGGCTAGAGACCTAAGAAATAGGACAGCCAGTGGTGTACATCAAGTCTGAGTCTGAGCCAGAAGGCAGAAAAAAAGACCAGTGTCCCAGCTCAGAGACAGTCACACAGGAAGATCAAGTTCTTGCCTCAGTCTTTCTGTTCTATTCAGGCCTTAAAGGGATTGGATAAGACCTACCCTAGAAGGGCAATCTGCTTTATTTGGTCTACTGATTCAAATGTTAATCACATCCAGAACCCCTTTACAGACATACCCAGGATAATATTTAAGCAAATATCAGGGCACTCCCTTGGCCCTGTCAAGTTGACGGGTAAAATTAACCATCACATGCCATAAACTATTTTGAAACAACACAAAAATATGAATTGGTAATTCCTTCTCTCCTATCACTTGTTTTTAAAGATTATATTTATTTTTAGTGAGAAGGGAAGGGAGGGATAAAGAGAAGAGTAACATCAACCTGTGGTTGCCTCTTGCATGCCTCCAGCTGGGGACCTGGCCCACAACCCAGGCATGTGCCAGGGCTGGGAATTGACCTTGGTGACCCTTTGGTTCATAGGCCAGCGCTCAATACACTGTGCCACACCAGCAAAGCTCCTCCTGTCATGTTTGCCATCCTTCACTTAACTCCCAGTCCACTAATCTGCTTTCTGTGCTTTGTATAGGCTAGCAGAAGCTTTGCCCGGGCGCTTTCTCCAGTCAGAACATTTACTCATCCTTCTTCTTATCTAAAATTTAACTCAAAAGTCTGTTCCCACAAGTGACACAACTGGATCACCTTATCTAAAGTAGCACTTAACCTGACCTCCCATTCTTTCTCTGGGAAGATCTTAGTCATTCTTTATTTTGCTATTCTGTTCTAGTTTCTTTATGAAACTTAATATAGAAAATTAGCTTATTTGTTTTTATTTTATATTATATATATATATATATATATATATTTAAAGATTTTATTTAATCATTTCTAGAAAGAGGGGAAGGGAGAGAGGCAGAGAGGGAGAAAGACATCAATGTATGGCTGCTTTTCACCTGCCTTCAGCCACAGATCTGACTGGAGACCTGGTTTGCAACGGTGTTATGTGCCCTGGCTGGGGAATCAAACCTGCGACCTTTGGGTTCGCAGGCTGGCGCCTTATCCACTGCGCTACCAGCCAGGGCTTATTTTTATATTTATCTCCTCTTTAGGATGTAAGTGCACAACAGTAAGGATCAAGTGTATCCTATTCCTTATCTTAAAAACCCAGACAGGTACCTGGCTTAACAGTAAATGCTTAATGTAATATTGAATCAATGAATAATGAAGGAATGATACTTCCCAGCATCTTCAGGCTTATACCCTCCAATTTCCAAATTCCAAAGAAAGAGAGAAAGAGAACTTGTTGTTGGCTTTCGTGTGTATGTGTGTGTGTGTATATATATATATATATATTTTTTTTTTTTTTAAAGATTTTATTCATTACTTTTTCACAGAGAAGGGCAGAGAAGGAAGAAGAAAGGGAGAGAAACATTTATGTATGGTTGCCTTTCACCTGCCTCTAGCTAAGGACCTGGCTAGAGACCTGGCTTGCAGCCTGGTTATGTGTCCTGACTGGGGAATTGAACCAGTAACCTTTGGGTTTACAGCCGGTGTCAGTCCACTGAGCCACACCAGCCAGGGCAGCTTTCTTATATTTTTAAATACATTTTTAAAAATCCTCACCCAAGGATATGCTTATTGATTTTAGAGAGCAGTGAAGGGAGGAAAAGAGAAAGAGGGAGAAAAAAACTGATGTGAGAAAGAAACATCAAACAGTTGCCTCTTATCTACATTTCAAGAGGGACTAAACCACAAGGTGAACATGTGCCTTGACTGGGAATTGAACCTGCAACCTTTTGGTTTATGGGATGATGCTCCACCCAAGTGAGCCACTCTGACTAGGATAGGTTTCTTGTTTTGTTTTTGTTTTTACTTAGCTATTAATATTTATGGTAATTAATTTTGGTAGCAATGGAAAACTAATACAGTATTATTATTTTATACAATCAGAATTTGTTCAAATTTACCTGTATGTTAATAATTTTTATTGCTGACAAATTCTTCTTGAATCTCAAATCATCTAGAATTATTTTTCCTCTTCCTGAAGTAAACTTCAGCAGGTAGTTTTTTGAGGGTCTGTTTATGGAATACTCAGTTTTCTGTTTGCCTTTGTTTTGCCTTTATTCTGAAAATATTCCATGGAGTATATACAATTCAAGGTTGACAGTTTCTCTAGCGCTTTAGAGATATCCCAATGTTTAGCATTCAAAACTCAGCTATCCAACTATTAGATTATCCCTCATTAGATATTCTGTCTTTTCTCTCTGGCTATGCTTAAACTCTCTCTTTGTGTATGGCTTTCTGTGGCTTCATTGTAATATATTACGTGCATTTCTTTTCATTTTACTTTTTAGAGGGTTTGTTATGTTTGCTGAGGTGTGAGGACCCGTGTTCCTTACATTCATTATCTCTTCAAATGGGTTGTCTTTCCACTTGGCTCTATTGTCTTCTTTTGCAACTTCATGTGTTGGACTTTCTTACTCTTCTATGTCTCTTAACTTTACTTTGATATTCTCTATTTCTCTGTCTTTCTGAACTTCATCCTGGGAAATTCTGATGGCTGTTTGAAAATAGATAGAGTTACAAAGACAGCCACCAATACAGGCAGGATTTGGATTGAGAGGCCATAAGGTGAAGACTAAGCATTGAAAATATTAGGGCTCTACCGTAGACCATGTACAGGAGAAGGTTCAGTGTGGAAAATATTAACCAACTACAGAGAGCAGAAAGGTAAGGTGTGTAAAACCTTCTGAGACAACATTTAGAAAATTACTTGTAAAAGGAAAATTATGGGAAACCTGTTTAAAACATTGTATTCAATCTCCCACCCTGACAGGTGAGTAAAGAGAATGCATTTTGAATGAATGATTCTCTACTTTGAGCCAGAATATAGATGGCATGAAAAAACAGGGACAAGGGAGTTCTGGCCTATGGACTAGATTACAAAATTCAAGTGTTAAAGGGGAATTACAGAAAAACCCAAAATACATGGTGTTGAAGCAGAGTCACTACAAAGAGAGAAAGTAGAGGCATTGCTATGATGGTAAGCGGGAGTATTTTCTTTATATTTTATATTTGTTTTGCCTAAGTAGTACAAAAGTCGATACATTCCATATAAAGCTAAATTTACTATCTCCTTACCCCAATTTCAGAAACCTTTTCTCCTAGAGACACCACTGTTCATACTTCAACTATTTATGTAGACAGATGCCCAAATAAAACATCTGGATGAATTGTGTGGTTAGTAAGTGTGTAGTTTATCTAAGTGTTTTATAAAAGTTTTAGAAACTTCATAGATAGATGCTGGAGACTAGAAAGTCAGTATCACACTGATAATATTCTAATCAGGAAGTAACCATGCCTCAAAAGGGGATTGACAGAGCAAGAAGCTGCTCAAGTTGATAAATGAGTACATGTGGAAGAAGAAAGATGTGAAGGCAAAGATAATGCCAAAGATTTGGGCTTAAATACCAGGATAGCAGCTAGGATTCCCTTGGTGTTTAGGAAGTAGGGCAGTTGGGAAAATTTTAAATGAAACAAAGACTTGTCTGAGGCACACTGATCTGAGGTGGAAATGGCCTTGAATCTGATTAAAATCTTTCTTTTGTTCAATGGTAATAACTCAAGGTTTATTTTATTTTCAAGGGCCAAATCTGTATCATCAAACAGCATTTAACAGGTGATCAAAAAATACAACAAGGCACAATTATATAAATACTACTTATTAATTTCATTTTAATTTTTGCTTAAAATATTTTTTCTGGCTAAATCCCAAGTATTTAATATATCAAATAGGGTGCAAATCTAAATGAATTATTGAGGTTAAGATGATTAAAATATGTAATCAAATGACAGTTTTTTTGTGGCTGGAAATGCACAATTTAAATATTTAATAACCAAGCTACCTTATGGAATATTGATGGATATTTACTTTTATTCCAGTCATTATTATTTTCTGAATTCTTAACTTATTAAAAATAATTTTTAGAAACTTTCTTTCTTTTAAATAATATCTTTTAAAATTTGCTGTTCAGCCCTGGCTGGTGGCTCAGTGGATAGGCAACAGCTTGTAAACTCAAAAGTTCCTGGTTCAATTCTCAGTCAGGGCACATAATCAGGTTGTAAGCCAGGTCTCCAGCCAGGTCTCTAGACAGATCTCCAGCCAGGTCAGTAGCTGGAGGCAGGTGAAAGGTAACCACACATTGATGTTTCTCTCCCTTTCTTCCTCCCTCCCTGCCCTTCTCTTTGAAAATAATGAATAAAATCTTTAAAAATTTTTTTGCTGTTCAACAATAATTTTTTTAATTTTTTATTCTGGGCAGTCAGAACTATGTGACCTCAATCAGGTCATTTGCTTTTCTTTGACTTGCATATTAGACTCAATGTTGCAGACTAGATATCCTGACTTAACCTTCTGCTGAAAACAACTAAGTAAGTTAAATAATATTTCCTGTCTCCTTAAGTGCATAATTAAGATTACAGTCGTCAAAAATTTAGTAAAGTCAGTATTCCAGAGGTATTCCAACCTAAGAGTGTAAGTGGAAGGTAGAAACAAACCGGATTCCTCCTTCCCCGAACCTGTAACCTTCCTCCATCCCACCTAGAAAGCAAGGAAAAGTGGCTGCCTTAGACTACTGAGTTTAATGAAAGTAAAAAACACCATCTTTAAAATTGTTAAACAAATGCCTACCCTCAGAGTTTATAGATCAATTTACAGGGGCTCAGTTTTCCAAATATCCTCAAGCGGATAATACTATGGGTTTAGGTGGTCCAGGACTGGTCATACCCCTAAAAACCTCCAAGAAGCAATTGCTGGTACTCTTTGGAGGAATTTACCTTTATCATAAGTCTCATAGACTTCTGATAGCTAAGGCTTTACAAGAAAAACAAACCAAATACAAAAATAGTAATATAACCTATGAAGATAAATGTCCAGATATGTGAATTATCAAGTACTGGCTATGAAAAACCCATGTTTAATATGTTTGAGGGTAATTTGAAAATATGAGCAGAGAAAACATTTTTTAAAAACCCAAACATCTTTGAAAAAACAAATAGAATTTCTAGGAATAAAAATTACAGTTATTAAATTAAAATTTCAAAATTTCAGTGAATTGTATTTACTGCACAGCAGACTGAATTAGAAAAATAATAAGTGAACTGGAAGGTAAATGTGAGAAATCACTTGGAATTGAGAATGAAGAGACAAAGGTATGGATAACATATACAGAAATGATACTAGGGATGTGGAGCCCAGAGTGAGATAGTTTTTATTTTAAAAAGTGGAACAGAGGGAAGAGATAGCAGAGGCAAGATTTGAAAAAATTTCAAAATCCATAACTAACAATAACCTATATCTTCAGGTAGTCTCCACAATTACCAGCATAATAATTCCACACCTAGACAAATCCTATTGAAAGTGCAGAGCAGTAAATTGCAGCAATATTATTTTAAAAGACTGATTATGGTAACAGATGCAATAATAGACCAGAAGTCAGTGAATTATTTCTGTAAAGTGACAGATAGCAAATATTGGGGTTTTGAGGGCTGTATGGTCTCCATTGAAAATACTCAATTCTGCACAGTGGATAAGGCGCCGGCCTGCGAACCCAAAGGTCACAGATTTGATTCCCCAGCCAGGGCACATAACCAGGTTGCAAACCAGGTCTCCAGCCAGGTCTGTGGCTGGAGGTAGGTGAAACACAACCATACATTGATGTCTTTCTCCCTCTCTGCCTCTCTCCCTTCCCCTCTTTCTAAAAATAATAACATAAAATCTTTAAAAAAGAAAAGAAAAGAAAATACTCAATTCTGCCTTTAGTAGTAAAAGCAGCCATAGAAAATTTGTAAATGAATAAGCATTGGCTGTTTTCCAATAGAATTTTATTTCAGGAAAAGGAAATGATGATTCCGATTTGGTAGGCAGGTCATTTGCTGACGCCTGAATGAAACTGGCATCTGATTTCTCAACAGTAAACATGGAAAACAGAAGGCAAGAGATTATCTTTAATGGCGTGAAAGAAAACAGTTGCCAACCTATACTTCCATAGCCAGCAAAATATCATCCAAGACAAAAGGTAAAAATATATTTCTCAGAAAAAAAAATAGATTTTACCATCAACCTATCTTCACCAAGTAATGTCCTAAAAGATATAACTTTAGGCAAAAGAGAACAAAAGTGATCCCAGATGAAAACAAAAAAAGAAAAAAGAAAAAAAAAGAGCAATAAAACTAATAAATATGGGAGGAAATCTAAATCAACACCAACTAGATAAAACAAAATAACATTATAGGAAATATATAAACAATAAGAAAAGTAGAGTTAAACTTTCCAACAATAGCATTTACTGTGAGAGAGGTGGCTGGAATAAAATGCCATAGGTTCTTGAATTGTTCAGGACAACAGAAATACTGATTTAACTTTAGACTATAATATGTTAAACATGTAACCAAATGTATGTAAATTTAACTTCCTAAAGTAAGAACTACAAAATAGAAATATAAAATAGAAATCCTAAATAGTAAGTGGGAAACAAAATGAGGGAAAAAATCTATCTAAACAAAGCTAAAAAAAAGAGAAAAAATCATAAAGGAGATATATAGCAGGATAAAATAAGATTGTATACATAATTCTACATATATACATTTGCAAAAATTAATGTGCTATATTGAATAATCCTAATAAAATGTTAATGTGGTGAGGCTGGTTTTAGAAAAAGTCACTCATTTACTACTTTGGGGGAAAATATATATGTATTGAAGCCTAAAGCAGTCAGAAGAAAAGCAATAGTAAAAATTAGAATAGAAATCAATAAAATTAAAGATATTAAAACAATGAACAAAACCAAAATCTGGGTCTTTGATAAGATCAATAAATTGATAAGCCTCTAATCCAGATGAAGGAAAAAGAGGAGACACAAATTACCAATGTCAGATGAAATGGGGGTTATCACTACTGATCCCATAACATTAAAATGATAATTTAAAATACTAAAACAACTCTATGCCCACAAGTTTTTTAAAGATTATATTTATTTATTATTAGAGAGAGGGGAGGTGAGGGAGAATAAAAGGGAGAGAAACATCACCACGTGAGGGAAACATCAATCAGATGCCTCTTGCAGGTGTCCCAACCACACCCCAACCTGGGAACCAGCCCGCAACCCAGGCATGAGTCCTGACTGGAAATGGAACTGGTGACCTTTTGCTTTGTGGGATGATGCTCAATCAACTGAGCCACGTTGGCCAGGGCTATGCCCACAAATTTGTCACCTTAGATGAAATGGACCAATTTGAAACACAAAACTACCAAAATCTACACAAAGAGAAGTAGATAATCTGAACAGGTCTATATACTTATTTTTAAAATTGAATCAATAATTCATAACCTTCCCCCTTCAAGAAAAGCACCAGGTCCAGATGGTTTTACTGTTGAATATACCAAACATTTAAGGATAAAATTGTACCAATTTTCCCCAACTTCTTCTAGAAATAGAAACAGAGACAATACTTCTAAACTCCTTGTATGAGGCCAGAATTAATATAATACTAAAACCAGTCACATACATTTCAAGAAAGGAAAATTACAGATTAGTATCTTTTGTGAACATAGATGGACAGTTGTCAACAAAATATTAGCAAATAGATTTCAGCTATGTATAAAAAAAATCATATACTATGATCAAATGGGATTTTTTTCCAGGTATGCAAATCTAGTTCAAAATTTGAAAATTAGTCTGTATACTTCACTACATCAACAGAAAAGAAAAATCACATGATCATATCATTTGATGCAGAAGAAGCATTAGCATTTGATATAACTAGGAAGTGAGAACTTCTCAACTTGCTCAAGAACATCTATTAAAAAAAACCATACAATGAATATAGTTAACAGTCATAAACTACATGTTTACCCTTACAATTAGGGACAGGTCAAGGGTATCCATTCTCTTACCACTTCTATTCAAGATTATATTGGAAGACCTATCTAGTTCAATTACACAAGAAAAGGAAATAAAATGTATATATATTAGAAAGGAGGACTTTGGTACATTTATACACAGCAGAAAATAAGAAGGAACTCCTACCCTTTGCAACAACATGGATGGAACTGGAAAGTATTATGCTTAGTGAAATAAGCCAGTCAGTGAAAGACAAATACTATATGATCTCACCCATTACAGGACAATAATGAACAAAACAAATAAGCAAAATAGAACCAGATACATGAATACAATGAATAGACCTTCAGTGGGCAGAGGGGAGGGGGGAGGAGGAGACAAAGAAGGAGAGCAGTTTAGTCAAGGAACTAGCATGGAAGAACCATGGACATGGACAACAAGTGGGATTGACTTTGGGGGGGAGTGGGTAGGTGGAGAAGGGGACAGAGGGGAGTAAAAAGAGGATGGGTGTAATACAATAAAATTAAAAACAAAAATAAAAGGAAATAAAGGGCCTTTATTTTCAGATGACAGGATGTAGAAAATCCCCTCCTTCCCAGATTGTCCCAAAAACAAATTAAAAAAACTATTGGACCTAAAAAGTGAGTAATTAGGATACAAGGTCAGTATACAAAGATTAGTGTACAAAAGTCAATGTTTTTCTATATACTAGCAACAAACAATTGGAATTTGAAGAATTAAAAAAACCCAAGTTATAATAGAATAAAATAAAATGCTTAGGTATAAATATAATAACACATAAATAGGACTATATGCAGAAAACTCTAATGAAAGAAATGAAAGGAGACTTGAATAACTGGAAAGAGATTCTGTGTTCATGGATTGAAAGGCTCAATATTGCTAAGCCTTCCCAACTTGATCTTCAGCATACTTATTAAAAATACAGCAAGCAACTTCATAAATATTAACAAATTTATTCAAAAGTGTATATAGAAAGGCACATAACCTAAAATAGCCAACAATAATGACAACAACAAAAACCAAGAAGAATATCATTCAGTTTTAAGATTACTATAAAGCTGCAGCAATCAAGGCAACATGGTATTGGTGATATAATAGGCACATAGATCAATTGAAAAGAATAGAGAATCCATAAATAGACCCATAGAAATATAGTCATTTATCTTTGACTAAGAAGATAGTCAATTGTATTAGTTTACTATTGCTGTGATATTACATTACCACAAAGTTGGAGGCTTACATTAACACAAATTGATTATATTGTATTTCTGGAGTTCAGATGTCTGATATGGGTCTCACTGGGCTATAATCAAGTTGCCTTCAAGGTTGAGCCCCTTTCAGGGGATTCTAGGGCAGATTCCATTTACTTGCCTGTTTCATCTTTGAGAGGCACACATTACTTGGATCATGGGAAAAGCCACATTTAAAGCCAGTCAAGTTTTTTCCATATTACATCAGTCTAACACTGTTTCCATCATCATGACTTCTCTGATTTTTCTGCCTCCCTCTTCCACTTTTAAATATATATATATATATATATATATATATATATATATATATTTATCATTTTTAGAGAGAGGGGAAAAGAGAGAGGCAGAGAGGGAGAGAGACATCCATGTGTGGTTGCCTTTCACCTGCCTCCAGCTAAGGACCTGGCTGGAGACCTGGCTTGTAACCTGGTTATGTGCCCTGGCTGGGGAATCAAACCAGTAATCTTTGGATTTGCAGGCTGGTGCCTTATCCACTGTGCCACCAACCAGGGTTCCCTCTTCCACTTTTAAGGACCCTTGTGATTACAGGGGACCCACCTAGATAATCCAGAATAATCTTCCTATCTCTAGATCATTTGATTAGTAATCTTAATTCCATCTTCAAATTTTATTCCCCTTTACCATGTAATCTAACATGCACAAGTTCTGGGATGAAGATGTAAACATTTTAGAAGGCAGGAAGCATTATTTTGCCTAGTGTAGCAATTCAGTGGAAAAAGAATAGTCTTTTCAACAAATGGTCCTGAAACAAGTGTGTGTCCATATGAAAAAAAAAAGTAAATCTAGCACAGATTTCACATCTTTTACAAGAATAAACCTAAAATAGATCATAGGCCTAAGAGTAAAATGTAAAACTATAAAACTGGGAAAAAATAAGAGAAAATCTAGGTAACCTTGAGTTTGGTGGTGAGTATTTGGGTACTACATGAGTAACATGAGTCATTAAACACTGATAAACTGTAACTAATTAAAGTTAAAAATTTCTGCACTGAAGAAGACAGAAGATGCTGTCAAGGGAATGAAAAGAGCTACAATCTGAGAGAAAATATTTGCAAACACTTATCTGATAATAAACTTGTACCCAAAATATATGAAGAACTTGCAACTTATAAGAAAACAAAAACCCATTTAAAAATGGACAGAAGATCTGAGAAGACACCTCACCTCACCAAAGAAGATACACAGATATCAAATAAGCAAATGGCATATGTTCAACATTATCTGGCATTTAAGAATTACAAATTAAAACTGCAAGGAGATATTACTACAATCTATTAAAAGAATAAAAGGTCACCCAAACAAAATAACTCAAACCTGACAATACCAGTTGCTGTTAAAGATGAACAACAGGAACTCATTTTTGGTGCTGAGAATGCAAATTAGTACACACACTTTGGAAGTTCATTGGAGGTTTCTGAGCTTAACATAATTATCACACAATTAAGCAATTGTACTATTTATTTACTAACCTGATCTGAGAATGTGTCTATACAAAAATCTACACATGAATATTTATAGCAGCTTTATTTGTAATCACCCCAAAACTAGAAGCATCTGGCCTTCAACAGGTGGAATGATATACGAACTCTGGTATATCCATACTATGGTTTATTGTTCCATGACAAAAATGAAATGAATCATAAAGCATAAAAAGACATGGCTAAATGAACATTGCTACATAAAAGAAACCAGTCTGAATGGGTTACATACTTTCTGATTCCAATTATGGATTCTGGAAAAGGCAAAATTCATAGGATCGGGGCTGTCGAGTTTTGGGGAGAAAGTTTGAATAGGTGAAATGCAGGGCAATGATATTTTAGGGTAGTGAAATTATTCTGTATAATATTGTAATGGTAAATCCATGACACCTTGCCTTTGTCAAACCTATAGACCTTTACCCAAAGAGTAAACTTTAATATAAGCAAACATTAAAAAAAATAAGTTAGGACATCTTAGTATGACATTCAGAAATCTGACAAAATGTTGTAATTTTTTATCACACGTTTAAAACAATTACACTATAGGAAGCATGGGGAAAAGTTGTTGAGCTACATAATTCTGGAAATGAGTAGATTGCATAAGACAAAAAGCAAAAAAATTTGAACAGAAGCATTATATTCTAGTTGAAAAAGCTCTTTCCCACAGAGGTATGGGTAAACAGTTCTGACATTGTTAAACATGAGAACTGAAATTGCACAATGACATAACTAGATGACAGAGTAGGATCCAGGTTTTTCACTGTTTGAGTAGGAAGTTACACAAACCAAGGGGAAAAGGTCAGAATGATTGATGTGGTAATGGATTAGAGTTGGAGACATCAGTATGAACTATTTACCTTAGTGCATGTATTTCCTTCCTATGTGAAGAGGGCCTAGAAGCAATGATATCCTGGTGGCAATGAGCCAAGATCTAGTACCCAGATCTTGGTTTTCTAATACTACTCTATAATAATAATAATAATAGAATAAAAACAGTGCTTCTTAGAGAAATAGCTGATTCTAGGACTGGGAAAGGAAAAACAAAAGATGACCCTGGAAATCTTGTGGTATGAGAAAGCAAGGAAATGCTACTACCCCCACAAGTTCCCTGTGCCAAAATATCACTCACACACATGCATGCACACAATAATGGGAGTGTGTCAAGTGGATACATGAACAAACTTTCAGTTGGATTATGAGTCCATAATCATATAGTTAAATGATTGTACAAATAAATAAATGGGAAAGAAAAAATTCAATTAATTTTGAATTTTTCAAGGAGGGGCGCAAAACTCCCAACTCCTTAAGAGCGGATGTACTCAGTGACTTTCTTCCAAAGGTGAAAGATAAAGTAACTTAACAATAGAGACACCTAATAAACACTACTTCAAGTCATCAAGATCAACATCAACAGTGGTTAAGTCATGTTGACAGCATGTTGCCTTGCTGTATGGGATGAAATGATACTTTACATTTGTGGTCTGCCTTTCAAAACATGTAAGCCCAGTCTAACCATGAGTATGTCCATTGAGAAACATTCTACAGAATACCTGACCAGTACTCCTCTAGACTGTCAAGCCCATGCAAAATAGGGAAAGTGAGAAACTCACAGCTAAGAGAGCTTAAGGAGATACGATAGCTAAATGTAATATGATATCCCAGAGGAATGCTGGAACAGACAAAAGACATTAGGTAAATACTAAGACAATCTGAATAAAGTAGGGTTTTAATTAATAATAATGTACCAATATTGGCTCATAAACAAATATGCCATGCTTATGTTAGATGCTAGTCATTGGGAAGATTGGCCCTGGCTGGTGTGGCTCAGTTGTTTGGAGAATCATCTGGAGGTTGTGTGTTCAATCCCTGGTCAGGGCCAGAGCACATGTGGGAGGATGTTTCTCTCTCACAGAGATGTTTCCCTTTCTGTCTCTTCTTCCCTTCTTGCTAAATATCAATGAACACATCCCCAGATGAGAATAAACCTTTAAAAAAATAGGGAAAACTGGGTGTTTGGTATATTAGAGCTCTGAATTATCTTCACAATTTTTTTCTAACCTAAAACTGTTCTAAAATAAAAATGTTATTTAAAAATGTTTTATTAAATGATAGGCAGGTGAAAGGACAAGCAAGTGAAAAGCTTTGAAAAAATGAATGGAAAAATAGCAAAAATAAAATAATTACATAAATTCATGGGAACTAGTGCCCCAATTAAAAGGCAGAAATTATCATACTGGATCAAAAAGCAGGACCCGTTTACAGGTTCTATAAAATGAACACATTTTGAATATAAACACACAAATAGATTGAAAGTAAGAATATAAAAATGTATACCACGAAAATTGTAAGCATAAGAAAGCTGGAGTGCTTATATTAATATCAAAGCACACAGGACGAAGAATATGATCAAAAGTAAAGAAGGATATAATTTAAATGGCATAATAGTCTATTCTGAATGTATGCTAAATTATACTTTTTTTTTTTTTTTTTTAAATTGGAGAGCTGGGCTACATGATTTCTAGAACCCTTCCTCTTCTAAGTACTATGACTCTAGGGTTGGCCAGTGGCTAGTCTGATTTCTAAAAGTGAGCATATTTATGATTCTACAAGCCCACACAGGGCTGTTGGATTCACATGGATATATTCCGATGTGCTCTTTCTAAACAGATTTGTCTGTGTAGAAAATAATGCAAAATATTTTGCTTGAATTCAAATGAAATTTGCATTAACCTTTGTAAGTGGGGAAGCAAAAGAAATAGCACAAGAGGTTTGCTGATGTACCAGACCATAAGATTGTTTGCTTATGAAAGCTGTTGAACTATTTATTTGATCCACACCACACACATTTCGGAGGCATTGAACTGAAAGCATAATAGACCCTAGGGTGTGTATGTATTCTAGAGAAAGAGAGAGACTTGCATTCAAATGAATGCATTTTGTTTAATGTATGTTTTAGAACCATACTTGAAAAGTGCTCTATGAAATTTCAATTTGATTTTGCTGGGTCACTTTCATTTAGAACTTAGTAAAAGCTAAACTGCCTAATGAATATTTAGTATACCTTAGACAGTTCCGCATTTTCAAACCTGCATTAAATTGAAACATCAAAACAAAAATATATTATTTTTCAAATTCTTCTTGGTCTTTTCCTTTTGTGCCTCCTAAATAAAGATAGTCTAATAGCTAGAAACACTGCTATAAAATGAAGAGGGTAATGAGTAGGAAAAGAGAAGTTAGAAAGCTATAATCAGTTGTGAGCTTCAATGCAATCATAAACCACACGAGCTAAATAGGTCCAATCTCTACCTTTGCCCTTTTGTTGTAATAATGCGCACAGAGAGTTTTAAGTAATATAAGCTTGAGATAAAAACTGCAAAGTTCAATTATCTTAGCAGTAAAACATTAGGAAGGAAAAAATGGATATATTTGAATAAGTGGTCAAAGTAAAAATATGACAATATAGTGACATTTCAGTAACAAAATTAATTTACCTCAGCTCTAAGAGGGTACATTTTCTTGTACTGATTGCCACTGATAATTTTGGTTTAGTTTAGCAAAGTATAAATCTTCCCTGTTGATGCCTAGAAATTATGTATTCATTTGAATTATGAAAATCATTATCATAATATTTCAGCCCCTAGGGAACTATAGATGTTTTTCTATCACTTAAACCATTTTCTTCATTTTTTTGAACCCAGAATAACATATGCATTTCAAAAATTTTATAGAAGTATATGTGAGTTTAAATTTGATGTGATTTTAATTTGCTTTGCTGGAAAAAGAGCTAACTCCAAAGGTTGTATACACACATGGGGTTATATTTGTGTTTGTGTATATACAAAATAACCAAGTTATTTTACTGAGATTCACAAACACTGAAGAACTGAGTTATCAAGGTGAGAAAGAATAGAAACAGAGCAATGGAAGATGCAAAATGAAGGTATTTCCCTATACGGCCATTCTTAATTCAAACCCAATGAAGGTGGGCAGAAAAAAAGAGAAAAGAATTCTAGGCTTACTTTGTATGCATATGATAGGAAAAGTTAGCAAATTATAAAAGACTAAAATGTTAGAGATTTTCTTGTGGTGAAGAGCTTTAAATTGAGAGATGAAACAATTCAGAAGTAAGTGAGCCCTTACTTACTTACAGTGGTTAAGGTACCGGCCTAGAAACCCAAAGGTCGCTGGTTCAATTCCCAGCCAGAGCACATAACCAGGTTGCAAGCCAGGTCTCCAGCCAGGTCCTTAGCTGGAGGCAGGTGAAAGGCAACCATACATTTATGTCCCTCTCCTTCTCTACCTCTCTCCCTTCCCCTCTTTCTAAAAATAATAAATAAAATCTTAAAAAAATAAAAAGTAAGTGAGAAAATGCCATTTTCTCTTTCTTTTGCTTTTGGTTCCATAAATAGGCACGAAATCTCTTCAAACTTTGAAGACAATACACTAAATGCGAAGATACCACTGTGCCCAACTCCCCAAGAGCTTTGCTTCCTTATTTGAAGGCAGTGCCAGCACTTGTTCATTGTCTTGGTAACCAGGGAAGGATGTTTGCCTGGAAATGCAGAGGGTGACTTCTTCTAGGATGGCCCAAGGTGGGTATATCTGTGAACTTCATTTTCACTTCTCCTAACATCTCCTTATTGGTGAAGTTTATGGATGGATTCCATGTATGGAAATTTAAGATTATTGCTGGTCATGAGTTGGTTGAACTACATCCTTTTTTTCCAGCTTCTCTCTTGTGTCCAACATTAGTATGGAATCTTGTTTCAATGCAGGTAACATCATTGATGCCTCCAAGTTGTATGGAGAATTTGGGGTAGGCAGTGTTGTGGGCAGTTCAGCTGCTGCCTATGTGTCTCACTCTCTTATTATTCCTTCCCTGATAAAATGTGCATTCAAAAGGATTTCTTCCCCATTCTTTTGACCTTCCATCTTGAAGTGACTTTTTCTTTTCCCCCTCAAACCATGGAAGATAATCTGAACTTCAGTAGTGTTAGTTTACTGTCCCAGAGTTCAGGAGCTCGTGGAAATAAATTAGTTCCTGTTCAAGTGTCCACTAGTATTTTGCTGTTTGGGCATTTGAGCCCTGACCCTCTAAGAAACAACAGCCCTGGCAGGTGGCTCAGTGGATAAGGCGCTGACCTACAAACCCAAAGGTGGCAGGTTCAATTCCCCAGCCAGGGCACATAACCAGGTTGCAAGCCAGGTCTCCAGCCAGGTCCCTAGCTGGAAGGAGGTGAAAGGCAACCATACATTCATGTCTCTCTCCCTCTCTGCCTCTCTTCCCTATCCTTCTCTCTAAAAATAATAGATAAAATCTTAAAAAAGAAACAAACAAACAACAACAAAGATCCTGGGTACGCAGGACCTAGAACCTGGCAAGGCTCCTCTGTGAAGTGCTTCTGTGAGCCCTCAGAGCTTGTCCCGTGGGTGCAGGAACTAGTCCGTGCCTGCTGGCTGCCGCACATCGCCCACCCCTGCCGCCTCCAGCGCGGCCAGCAGTGACGCAGGTGCTCTGCCGTTTGTTCCCAGGAGCTCCCTGTGGTGCGTGTTGAAGAAATGTAGGTTTGCAAAATGTTAATATTTTGCTAGCAGTTTTTAAAAATTTACATCAGTAGACAACAGTAGCATATAGTGCTATCCTAAACATGAAATTCCAGATTTTGGCAAATTTCAGCCCATGCTATTGAAGGTTATAAACATTTATATATAAAGCCTTTATCTTTTATATATAAAAGCATTTTCATGTTTTTTTCATGATGTAGATGCAAAAACAAACAAGAAAACAAAGCCAGCATCACCTAAACTTTTAAATTATAACTCATAAAAAAAAGAAAACCTGATAAAATTTGTGGTATTTATTTATATTTTACTCCCTAGCCTATATTCATAACCTTGAGCATTATGACTTCTACTTATTTATCAACCTATTGTTTCTTGAAATCTAAAATGCAATCTATTTTATACCATCTTTTCTCTTGCAAAAAAAATGAGAATGCAAGTCACTTTTTCTGTTAATAACTGTTGAAGAATTTTGATTACCAATAGCCATCGCTAGGTGGGGGCATAATGTTTCCAATGAGAATGCAGAATTATTCTAAAGTAGCTTTTATTTGGCAAAAGTAATACAAGTTGTGCATTATAAACAATGCCTGAGCACAGAGTTGTGCCTTGTTTTAGCTCAGTGTGCAACTGGTGGTGAAAAGCCA
Organism: Noctilio leporinus; assembly: GCA_004026585.1. Taxonomy (NCBI): domain Eukaryota; kingdom Metazoa; phylum Chordata; class Mammalia; order Chiroptera; family Noctilionidae; genus Noctilio; species Noctilio leporinus. Next base: position 80,134 of record PVIW01004119.1, on the reverse strand, counting down.
TATATCTGGATCTAAGTACATAGGTATGAAAGGTGTAAGGAGAGGCAACATTAAAAGAACACATATTTCTCCCTTTGTATGAATGCCAAAAGTCTCCTATTGCTTGCTTATACCCTAATTTGAGCAAAAGGCAGATTTCTCCCTTCCATTTAGTATAGAATCTTTGATCCTTCCCAGATGTTCTCAGAGCCAGAGCCTAAACAAAAATTCTACTTTAGTATTTCCAAAATTGTTACCAAGTTGGCCATTTCACTTCTTTTCTGTAAAAAATAAATAAATAAATAAATAAAAACAAAGAAACAAGAGAACGTACATAACATAGGGCTGTAGAATTGAGAAAACAATGCATGATTGCAATGCAAACCCAAGATTAGCAACTTCTTTCTGGAAGAGTGGTTGAGTGAGACATTTCCACCTGGTGGCTGCAATCCAATGCTGGGGAATCACACAGAAACTGGAATCACCTCAGTGTGGAAACAGCCATTGCTCAAATTGGTTTAAAAAGTTAGATGAGCCCTGGCTGGTGGCTCAGTAGATAAGCACCAGTCTTTGAATCCAAAGGTCACTGGTTTGATTCCCAGTCAAGGCACATAACCAGGTTGCAAGCCAGGTCTGCAACCAGGTCCCCAGCTGGAGGCTGGTGAAAGGCAACCATACATTGATACTTTTCTCCCTTTCTTCCTTCCTCCCTGCCCTTCTCTCTAAAAATAGTGAATAAACCTTTTTTTAAAAATTACATATTTATTTGGAAAAAATAACAAACATTCTATTATTATCATGCTACTATTCTTTTACATTTTTTATTTAACTAAGATGTTGATTTGGGGGTGAGAGGGACCATTTTTATTGAAGAATCTCAGATGTATGTAGGCTGTCTTTCTGACACAGACATCCTTCTTTGTGCATGCATATCCACTCAGTGTGAGGTTTTTTTTTTTTTTTTTTTTTTTTTTTTTTTTTTTTTTTTTTTTTTTTTTTTTTTTTT
>PVIW01004119.1:0-79049 GCA_004026585.1 Noctilio leporinus | reverse complement strand
ACCTTTGGGTTCTCAGGCCAGCACCTTATCCACTGTGCCACCAGCCAGGGCTCAGTGTCAGCTTTAACATCTGCCATCCAGGCTTGGTGTAGGCCTTGCTTGCTCCATGAGTCTGTCTTATACAAAGTCATAGAACAGAGCAGGGAGATCACTCTAGCTCATATCACAGATGAGGAAATTGAGACATGAAGCTATTAAGCAACTTGCCTGAGATCTTCCAGCTGGGTAGCATAAAAGCTGAGATGGAGGTTGAGTCTCTTACAGGGTAGGCCACTAGGTTTCCCTTCCCACTCTGACTTTGCCTTTCTCTGGATTTTCTTTCTTTCTTTCTGTTTTTTTTTTCTTTTTTTTGTCTAGTGCATTATTTAACACTTAATTATGTACTGCTCAGTGGCACTCTCTAAGTCTGTCTTGTGTCTGAACCTCATGCTGAATGCTGAATGCATGGTAGGTGTTCTACCTAGATGAGTTAACTGATTGGCACTAGTGCACACTGTTGTGGATTATGCCCCCTGAATGAGACTTCTCACGAGACCCGCATGCAGAATCCCATTAAGATTTTCTATGCTCATCCTCAGGTTCTTGAAAATATTCCAAAGACCAGTTGAAAGCATGCCTATTTTTCAAAATTAATTCATTTAATATCAGAGTTGCCCATTATTAACAAACAAAATCATTAAAAGAAAACAAAAGGAGTGGAATCATATGATAGTCTACTGGGACAAAATATCATTTTTCACCACTGAAAAGGGTAAGGAATGAGAAGCTAGCTCATTGTGTTTTTCCATATTCAATGCTGAGCAATTGGCATTAAAACTGAAAAATTCAGCCAATTATCTGGATATTTTAGTTTGTCTTATAAAAATGATATATAGAAGGTATCCAGAATTCTATCATTGCTTAGTTGTCAGTCAAAAAGTCATTGTTATACATAAATATGATGTCATATCAATGCATAATAAACCTTACTGTCAATCAAAAGTATTGTTATGTATAGACTTTGTGTCAGACATTTTAGGCTTTCCATTGAGATATGAAGTGAATGCAAATTAAGGAAAATTTAAAGATGGCATGGCCACAGGCAAATATATTTTAATAGAGTTAGATTTTACAGGGAAATTGGCACTTGAGCAAAACTACAAAATGCAAGTGAGTAAATAAGGTTTTCTAAACAAAGAAGCCAGCTTTTGAAGAAGGAAAGAGAAATATCATTTTATTATTATACAGATAGAGTTTCCATTTTGACAAATCCTCTCATTAAGATTCTGTAATTAGGAATGGGAAAATAATAAGAGATACAAGATAGTAAGATAAATTTCTTATCTCATTTTCCACATTTTCTAATGTTTTTAATGGAAAGTTTAGTTCAATGCAGCTAATTTTAAAGAAATTATTGGCCAAGTTAATTTATATTTAATGTTTAAAAATACTTTGTGTGAAAATGAAAAATTTGTTGGTTCAATTTTTCTTTCTCATTACTAGCAAAAATTTATTTTACCAAGAGAGTTTGCTACATGGAGCAAGACTCCTGAATGATAGGAATTATGCACTTGATTTTTCTCTTGTCTTCCCCTCAACACTTCTCTTTCCATGTGCTATTATTATTCATACTGTGACTAAAACCAAAATCAAAAATGAATCAAGGAATGAACTATAATGTAAACTATGGGCTTTGGATAATGACAATATGTCAGTGTAGGTGCATCTATTATAACAAGTGTACCACTCTGGTAGGGAATGTTGATAATGGGAAATAGTATGCCTGTGTGGAATGGGGGGTTATATGGGAAATCTCTGTACCTTTCTCTCAATTTTGCTATAAACCTGAAACTGCTCTAAAAAAATAAAATCCTTTAAAACAAAGAATCAACCTGAAAGGACCAATAGTGTACACTCACACCTTGTCTAACCCAAATAGCATTGATATCTTCTGTGTAGGTGCTGGCCCTAATCAGGTGCTAATGCAATTAAATATGCACCTTTAGGCAAGTCATTTAACCTCTCTGACTCAGGTTCTCCATCTATAAACATATAAAATTCATTCACAATGAATATATATTAAGTAACTTTTCTATACTAAATATAGTATACTAGGATAGAACAATGAGCTAGATTATGATCTACTCTAGAAGGGGAAGCATACTTTAATAAATTCCAGGTTTACTATTGCATTTAATTACAGTTGGAATAAGTGCTCTGGAGAAATGTATTTTAGAATGTATAGTAGTGAAATATAATATAATCAAAGGCAGAGTTAGAGATAGGTGGGTGGATAGTCCAGGTAATAAACTCCCGTAATCACAAATGGTTTCTGACTCATGTACAATAATGATAATTAGAAATACCTTGCAAAGTATAAAGAGCTGCATTTTATCTAGTGTTGTTAATTTGGGAGCACTTGATTATGGTTTTAGAATATCAGCATCTACCTCAAGATCAATATCACAGATGCTGAAATATATGTATAGGATGGGCTCCTTTCATAGACCCTTTCTCAGCCTGAATTTATTCCAAAATGATGTCATTTAATGCTAAACGTAAGTTGCAAAGGCCAAGAAGGCAGGAGTCCTGCTGGTCTTGTTCACCTTTGGTGCAGGGCCTAGCATATAGAAGATACCAAATAATAATGTATTAATGGCCAAATGAACAAATAGACTTGAATGGTTTCATTTCACAGGTGAAAAAGCTAAAGACTAGAAAAATTACTTTGTTCAAGGTCACAGGCTACAAAGTAACAAAATTAAGCCTTGAACCCAGGATTCTTAGCTCTTAATTATAGCACATTTTGTGGGTAGATGGTATTCATTGGTTGATGACATAGTGGGTAGGCCACCAATGGACTCTAGAAGAGACTTATTTTCCTCTCTGGAAGAAGTATCAACTTTACAGTAGCATGTGTCTGTTGCTTTTCCTTTGCAGCAGGCTGCAATTAAATTTCTTCTATTATCGATCACCTCTTCACAGAGGTTAGAGTAGCATTTAGCAACTAAGAAAAGTAAGGGGCATGGGTACCCATTACCATCAGTTAACGTTAAATGCTTTGTAATGGTCAAAAGGATGGTAATACACACAAAAGGAATATCATTTTCTCATGTAAAGCAGAAAGGGTTTAGGGGGAAAATTCATTCTCATCCTGGAGACTTTTTTCTCCCAATGTAGATACTTGAGAGGTGAAACAGCAGCAACCAAGATAGTGGCCCTTGTATTAGCATCCATTGTTGCGTAGCAAATTACCCTGAAACTTAGAGGCTGAAAACAAAAATAGGTGCGCAGTAGAGCAGAGTGATGAACAGTGAGCTTACACTCAGAGGGGTACATTTTCGAGCCCTGGCTCTGCACCTTTTAGCTTACACGATCTTGGATAAGCTGCTCTTCTCATGTGTAGAAGGGAATAATCACCGCACACACATAGCAATCATAAAAAACTATCTTACATAGGTTCTGTGGGCTAGAAACATTGTTTCCCACAATTATTGTGGGTGAGCAAGTCAGGAGTGGCTTAGCTATGTGGCTTCGGGTCTCTCACAAGCTTGTAATCAAAGTGGCAAATGTGGCTGCAGTCATCTGAAGGTGTGACCAGAGGAGGGGAATCCACCTTCAGGATGCCTGACACACATGCCTGGCACCTGCTCCTGGTAGAGGCCTTAGCTCCTCAGCTCCTCTCAATAGGGCTGAATAAGCATCTTTATGGTGCAACTGGGCTGCCCCTAAGTGAATGATGTCCAAGCAGGCAAGGTGAAAGCCACAGTATCTCTAATAACCTAATCTCAGAGGCTACAACTCTATAATTTCTGAGATACCAGATGCCATTCATTGTAGAAAAGGACTACGCAAAGCCATATGTAGCAAAAAACAAGACTCATTGGGAGCCATATCAGAACCTGGCCACCAGATTACCCTGGACCACGTGCTCTTCCAGGAAAGCAAGTAGACCCTGAGATCAGAGTGTAAGAAAATTGCCTACACTACCTAACTAAAGAATGACAACATAATGTAATTCTGTACACCAGCTCTCCATAGTAATAAAACCTTATTTTCTCATACTTTTGTAAAGCAAAGGAGCAATTAAAATTTCTCAGTGAAAGTTCAAACAGACAAGCAAAAATTAAGCCTAATAAGGAAGCATGAAATGCAGGAAAACATTCTCTCCTAACATCAGAGATCTGATATTATGGGTGAGGTTTGAGGTAACTGGTACCCAGAAGGAACCATAGATGCTGGCTGAATTGTTCTGAAAATATCTCCATCCTGCTGACCAATTCACAGAGAGATGCTGATAACACAGTCAGAGGAGGTCACAAAGTTTCACTTGCTAGGTGGAGAAATCAAGTTCCATGAAAGAGGCAGGGGGACTGAGAGAGATAGGAGTTTTGTAGGAGGGCAGAAAGGCAATTTGGACCAAAAGGTGGACTGTAACTCACCCAGAGATCCCTTGAAGCTGTGCACCACCAAACCAAACAGTAAGAACAACCTCATCACACAAGGCAAAAGATTTAGACCTTTTGAGACCAATTTACCACTGAGTGCCTCTGTGGGAAACTTAATTTAGTTCCCAAGATGGGCATTTCTTACTATCCTGAGGAAGGGTACGTTCTCACAGCTCCCAGCCAAAAATGAAACATGCTTCAAAGTAGGTCAGAGCTGAATGACAGCTCTCCGGAGCTTTGTAGTCACCAGGCATGCAAAAGAATGAAAACAAAGCCGCTTACAGAAGTCTCAATTTTCAGATTTTAGAATGAATTCTCTAGCTGGAATGAAGTGCAGAGTAATCCTTTGCATGTACTGAATTATTGAATCAAGAATTTTGGCCATGCATTTAATCCTCAAGCTTGATTTTCCTTCATTACCCATCTATTTTTGAGAATTTGCCATCATGCTACTAACCCAGACACTATGACTAACAAGTATTTTATAGATTTTTGTCCCAATAATTTCCCTGATGATTAACTGGAACATACTCAAACTCGTTTGTCCAATTGCTTTTCACCTCCTAAAGTAACAGTTCCTAACTACAGACTAATTTGAGGCATCGGTACATTTGATACTAAAAACTGGTCAGGTTGTAAACAATAGAGAAGTAGATAGATGCATTTTCTCTAATGGTAAGAAAGGGGCCATACTTAATCTTGAGTAACCTTAGATGAGTGATACGAGTGTAATTTTTATCCACTGACGGTATCACACTGAACTAGAGGTTGAGAGTCTTGGGCCTACAGAATAAAGTGGCTCTTTCTACATGACTTCCACAATTCGCATCCAAGTACCTCTTTGAACCTTGTTTACTCAAGCTCCTTTCATTCATTGCTCCCGCCATGACCCATGCTCTCCTACTTCTAGGCTGTTGCTCATATTTTCCCTCATTTTTTTTTTTTTCCTGGCTGCTTTCCAATATAGGAAAAGATGGGGCTAGGTCTTTGAGGCCTGATTAGCTGTGTGTGTCTAATCCTAGCCCAAATTTAAAAGCTTTGATGTTACCTCCTCCATGAATGTCAAGTCCAGTATGCTAATCTTTTTCATCTTGGAACTCTTAAAAATGTCTTTTCTGCTCTCGCTGGTGTGGCTCAGTGGATGGAGCACTGGCCTGCAAACTCAAGGATCACTAGTTCAATTCCCAGTCAGGGCACGTAACCAGGTTGCAAGGCAGGTCTCCAACCAGGTTCACAGCTGGAGGCAGGTGAAGGGCAGGTGAAAGGTGATATTTCTCTCCCTTTCTTCTTCCCTCCCTTCCTCTCTCTCTAAAAATAATGAATAAAATCTTTTAAAAAATATCTTTCCTTTGGCACTCATTATTTAATTTCATAATATGCGGCACAGGGCAGGTTTAGATAAAGTGCTTAATTAATTAAACACACTTATTGAGCATCTATTACATTGTTTGTGTTGGAAATACAAAAAATGATCATGGACTAACGAGCAAGAGCTTATATTCTACCAGAAGTGACAAAGTGCAGATTCCAGCTTGATGTAATGAGTGTTGTGATGGAAATACGGATGAGGGGCTGTAGCAGCACAGAAAAAGGAGTGACTCAGTATTCATATTTTAAAAATATATTTATTATTTTTAGAGAGAGGGCAAAGGAGAGAGACAGAGAGGGAGAAAAACATCACCTGCCTCCAGCTATGGACCTGGCTGGAGACCTGCTTGGAGACCTGGCTTGCAACCTGGTTATGAGCCCTGGCTGGGAACTGAACCAGTGACCTTTGGGTCTGCAGGCTGGTGCCTTATCTACTGTGCCACCAGCCAGGGCAGTATTCATATTTTTAGTTTAGTAAACACTAATCAGTTATTTACTATTTCCAAAGACTGTTCTAAGTGCTATAAAATATTAACCTGCTTCATCCATCTAACAATCCTACAAAGTACAAGTTATCACTCCCCACAGTTTACCGATGAAGAGGCATGCTTGCTCAGCTGGTAGGTGGCAGAGCCAGGTCTGAACCAGGCAGTCTTATCCTCGCTCAGAACTACTAGACTCTGCTGACTCAACATATAGTTAATGATCAGAAAAGTTTAAGTTCATATAATTTTGATGACCCAGCTCTCAAAACTTCATGAATGTTTGTGAAGTAAATGACGTGGCTTTTGAAGAACATGCAGAAGTTTGAAAAAGAAGACAGGTGTCCGAGGCAAATGGATGGAGATATGCCAGGATGGAGAGATATGAAAGGACAGGGACTATTTATAGGACTGGGGAAAGTTCTGTGCACGGGTAGGAGGTAGGTTTACCTCATTTGCGTATTCACCCTTTGCCCTTCACTACTCTTGTATCACAGCTAGAGCTGTTCCTTTGGCTCTGTTTAATGGAAGACTTTGGACAGACACTGCAGACCAGAAAGCAGGTACAGGCCAGAACATTTCCCTTAGCCCCTCTTGTCTGTGCAATGCCCGTGGGACTCGCTATGTCTCCTGGTCCATTTTGCCAGGCAGCTCAGGTCCCTGGTCCCTGTCCTCCTGTGGATCCTCTCACCTAGACACAAGCTTGCTAATCTCCGAGCTGCTTCATTATCCCTTGCTCAGTTTCTTAGCTCTTCTATTTCCCATGTAAGCAATTCCTAGTACCAAATTCCATTTTCAAAAATTTTCTTAAATAGGCTTCTGTTTTCATGCTTAGACTCTGACTGGTATATAAGAATATTAGGGACAGAGGCCCTGGCTGGTAGCACAGTGGATAAGGTGCCGGCCTGTGAACCCAAAGGTCGCAGATTCGATTCCCAGCCAGGGCAACATGACTAGGTTGCAAGCCAGGTCTCCAGTCAGGTCTGTGGCTGGAGGCAGGTGAAAAGCAACCATACATTGATGTCTCTCTCTCCCTCTCTGCCTCCCTCTCTTCCCCTCTTTCTAAAAATAATAAAATAAAATCTTAAAAAAATATATTAAAAAAAAAAAAAAAGAATATTAGGGACAGAGTGTACTTATCATATGAGAGGATAAAAGGTTGAATTTTCTGTTGATGAAGAGAATCAAATAAAAAACACACTAATAGTGTTTATTCTTTATTTTTAAAAATTACTTTGTTGAAAAAAATGCATAACTTATTAGAACAGTGGCATGTAAGTGAATATATCATGAATTAAATATTTAATAAAGTTTCAGTCAAGATGGCACGGTAGGTAAATGCAGTACTGGCATCTTCCCACAATGACATCAAAATTACAACTAAACTACAAAGCAACCATATTTTAGAACTGCCTGAAATCTAGCTAAATGGAAGTCCTACAGCTAACAATATAAACAAGAAGCCCCATCAAGACTGGAAGGAGGGGTGAGCCAGAATGGGCTGGTTCCACACCCACATTTGGTGGATAACACTCAGGAGGGCAATCTTGGCTGTGGAGGTCCCCCATGAGGAACAAGGGGTCCCAGCCCCACACCAGGCTCCCAGCCAAGGGTTTCAGTGCCAGGAAGAGAAGTCCCATAATTTCTGGCTGTAAAAACCAGCAGGGATTGTGGCTGAAAGAGATAGAGGGCTTCTGGAGTCCCAGATATTCCTCCTAAAGGGCCCTCACAAGGACATACTCAAACTCACTACCTTTGATTTCTAGCATTGGGGCAGCAGTTCAAAAAGCACCAGGGACATACAGAGAAGAGCTGAACTGCCTGGCATCAGAGTGAGACCTGGATGGGGTAGCTTTTTCCAAGACAGAGGTGTTATCAGATGCCATTATTACTTTTATGAGCTCTTCCCAGCAGAGCTGGCAGGCAGGATCCGTATCAGAGGATCTATCAACCTGGCTATCACTTTTGTCCCAGCCTGGTGATTCCCTGAGACACTGCTCCACCCAAATTATGGGTCCATAATTCCAATGGCTTTTTAACAAAAATAGCTTTTCTTGGCTCATGCTTCAGACATTCCTAAAATTTCTCAAACAAGTAGATTTGTCCTCCATGTGCCCTAGACCTCTTGCTAAGTTGTCCCACTAGCAGCTGTAGGCTTGGTCTACAGGTTGGTCTTTCCTGGGCACCTCAAAGACCAGCACAAGTAGCAGCATCTACAAATCACTTTGTAGCTCACGCTGGGTTGTCCCAGGTGGAGCATAGGAGATAGCTGACCTTGGTTTGCACCTCCTGGGAGGCTCCAGAGCTAGCACACTGGGCGAATAGCTTCAGAACATGTTGAAGCATCACCAAACCACTTCCACAAACAACACATTCAAGGGGCAGACTCAGTTGGCACCAGATTCTCACTGAAGTAAGTCCTGCTCCATGAGGTTGGTCTCTGCACTGTTGGTCTATCACAGCCAGTCCTTACAGCCAATTGGCCTTGGGGTAAATCCTTCCCATTGATATACCAATAGCAATCAAGGCTCAACTACAATAGGAGGGGTATGCACAGTCCACAGTCCTGGGGCAGAAGGGGGCCTACCTAGAGTGCCCAGCTTGGGTGAACCTGGAGGCTGTGCCACTAGACCATAGAGGGCATCTATTACATTAGGCCATTCTACCGAGCCCAAGATACATTGCAGTTGTACCAAATACATAGAAACAAACACAGGGAGGTTGCCAAAGTGAGGAGACAAAGAAACATGGCCCAAATGAAATAACAGAACAAAACTCCAGGAAAAAAAAAAAAAAAACCTAAACAAAATGGAGACAAGCAATCTACTAGATGTAGAGATAAAAACATTGGTTTTAAGGATGATCAATGAACTCAGGGAAAGAGTATATAAACTTAGAATCAACATCAAAAAAGGATATAAGAACCAGTTAGAAATAAGAAACATACTAACTGAAATAAAGAAAAATTTATAAGGCATTAAAAGTAGAGTGGATAAAGCCAAGAATCAAAACAGTGATTTGGAATACAAGGAATTCCCGGGACAACTTCAAGCATACCAACATTCATATCATGGGGAGTATCAGAAGGAGAAGATAGAAACAGCAGGGAATTGAAAACCTATCTGAAAAAATGACAGAAAACATCCCTAACCTGGTGAAGAAAATAAAAGTGCAGAAATCATAGAGAGTCCCAAACAAGATGAACTCAAAAGAGGCCCACACAAGGCCCATCATAATTAAAATGCCAAAGTTAAAAGACAAAGGGAGAATTTTAAAAGCAGCAAGATAAAAGCAATTAGTAACCTACAAGGGAGCTCCTGTTAGACTGTCAGATGATTTCACAACAGTAACTTTGCAGGTCAGAAGGGAATGGCAAGAATATTCAATGCTATGAAAAGCAAGGACCTACAACCAAGATTACTTTGCTCAGCAAAGCTATCATTTAGAATCAAAGGACAGATAAAAAGCTTCCCAGACATGAAAAAGCTAAATCATTTATCACCAACAAACCAGTGTTACATGAAATGTTAGAGGGTCTTCTTTAAGAAGATGAAGAAAAAAATATGAATAATAAAATGCCAATAAATACATATCTTAGTAATTGAATCTAAAAAACAAAATAAATGAATAAGCAGAACAAAAACAGATACATAGGCTCAGAGAACATTTTGATACTTGCTAGATGGGAAGGAAGTTGGGGCAGTCAGTGAAAAAGGTGAAGAGATTAAGAAGTATAAATTGGTAGTTACACAATTGATGGGGATGTAAAGTATAGCATAGGGAATACAGTAATGATATTCTAATACCTATGTATGGTGTCAGGTGGGTAAGTTGTATATCTAATCACTGGGGTGTTACACCTGAAACTAACATATTATATGTCAACTGTAATTGACAAATAAAATTTGACTTAAAAAATATAATATATAATTTAAGTCTATTGTGTATTTATACATTGAGTTATTTAAGATATATTTATGTACTAATATGCATTTATATGCATAATACATAAATATAATGATATATATTTAAATATATTAATATCTTTAAATGTATTAAATATATATTTAAACTATTCATTCTCAAGTGAGTTCTACTGATGGGGCATGCATTTTAAAGCTTTGGGAATCTTTACAGAAAAAAATTTTAATTTCATTATAATGCCAACAAAATTCATATTCCATTGGCATCTTTTCTTAGTTATGAGAACTTACAATAGAAATACATTAAATAAGTGTCAGAGAGAGAGACATATGCACAGGTTTTATTTTTCCCCAGATATGGTTTATTATATTAAACACTGTAGTATCAACAAATATATAGAGAGAGAAGAAAAGAAGGAAGGAGAAAGAAAAGAGAAAGGTGGAGAAATGGGAAGGAAAGAGGATGGAATGAAAAGGAGAAAGGAAGGAAATCTATTCAAGTGGTAAATGGACAAAAGTAAAAACATGAAAATAGCACCATTCCCTCAACACTGTCCCCAGGGCAGAAGACTTTCGAGGTCCAGAAATCTTTCCTTTTGCATGGTTGGTATCAACAGAGAATAAATATGTGGCTCCTTCTGAACATGGTTCATCTTTTCCTGTTCCAAATCAATGGAAGAACAGGGCTGAATCCAGGGCGTCAGAACAGCTTCACTGTGCATTGAAATCTTTCTGGGAACACATTTCTTGCATCAGGATTCATGTTTACCATACTTGATGGGTGGCCATTGGCCATTTGCATTATTGAGAGTGCTGCTGTTCATTCACTTGTTAAAGGTCAAGCATAATTTATTTTTAGATGGGAAATAATAAAATGTAATAAAATAATAATAATAAGTGCCTATAGGTAGAAGTTCCAATAATCTGTTCTTGCACTCTATTTTGGAGACTTACTGTTTTATATAATTTTCCACTTTGTTTGGCATTTTAAAATGCTAGTCACTTTTATTTGTGTTTTCAAGTGACCTGAGGAGAGGAACAGAAGGGGGGAGAGAGCGAAATAGCTAAAATAGCTCTACACCTGAGCTTGCTCATACTGCTCTTTCTCAAGTTCATGCTTCTGCACCAGTTGGTTCAATCTGGACAGAACCCTGGGAAATGAGCAAACCTATGGAATAATTTCTCTGTGTTATGCTTCATGTTTCAGAGTAGCTATTTTCAACTAGTATCGCAGAGTGCTGCTACTAGCAACTGTTAAATTACACAGGAACCTGACTTCACACTGTTTATTGAAGAAATGCTTCGAGCACATTAAGTGAAGTTTTATTATGCTTATATATTTCTCAAATGCAACTACAATGCTAAGTGCCTTTATGAGAGTGAACAAATGGATATAGCATTTATAACATATAAACCTTTAAAATATATTTTATATTTTCAAGTAATTTATGAAAACAAGAGAAAGTAACAGTGCATTTTGATGTTTGGGAAAAGAAACAAACTAGAAATAAAATAAAAAGTCTTGATGTAGAAAATACATATAATATACTTTGTAGACACTGGAAAATTGTAAGAATCTACATATATCGTAAAATATATGCTTTGCAGGGTAATTTTAAGAAATAAGAAAATCTAATCTCCTTATTTGAGAAAACCAGCACTTAATTTCCTTTGGGTTCTCCCTTTTCTGTTCTTGAGAATTACAAATCTCCAAGCCTTATCTGTTACATATCTTCCCTAGTGCTTACTTCTTGGATTTATGTTCTATTCAAGTGCTGATTACTTTAAATAATAATGTTAATTCTCAGTAGTTATTAGTTAAAATTGGCTAAATTATTTAAAATCTCCCTCTTGTGATAAAAAAATACAATTTAAAATACCTTTGTTACTTTTCCTGGCAAGGAAGCACCATTATTATAATCACCATCTCCTACAGATAGCATTTATTACTTCTATGTATAGAGAAAGCATTACCAGACCCACCTTTAAAGAGCTTACAATATAAGGATATAAAGGTGGCAGTCATTTTCATCTCCCCCCACCCCCATAGGGCTACTACTAAGACAAGTGATAAGATTTGCTTCGCAATGGAGTGTATACATTACTGAAAGACAAAAGCTTGCTAGCTATAGTCTGAAAAATCTTTTGAAAGAGTGAACTATGAATTTTTCTTTTTCCTACTAATCTGCATGCTATAGTAAAGTGTGTTTTGTATGTATATTATTTTAGGTATTGATTTATTTAAAGGAAAAATAACAGTTTTCCAAAGCACAGATTCCAAAGGGCAAAATTAAAAATTAAAAACGCTTAGGGCTAATTTTAATATTTCAGGCTTAAAAAAAAGTGAATGAGGTGGCAATAGTTAGGAAGATACTCATTTGGCTGCTCAGAAAGCTGTGTCTGGGTTCTGGGACCCCTCAAGTAGAGCAGCAGCTGCGCCCATAGATGATCCTGCACCCATTCCAAGAAGCGCCTGGCTGGAAGTGGGAGATTCATGTCCCTGACTGCCTGCGCCAAATGCAGGGAGAAGCATTGTCAAGACCCTGCAATTCTTCTCTTTGGGTCTGCCATGGATGCTGTGGTTATTTTTTTATTTTTATTTTTTTAAAGGATGCTAAAAGTTAGAGGGGAATTTCATCTTTCCATAACTCTGCTAGGTATTAGAACCTTATACTCATTCCAAATGCTACAGAATGCATGAGTTTTCCCATTTTTATTCTCTTCGGATTTGACAAATAATCTTCATAAGCCAAAACTTTTTCCTAGACTGAGAGAAAGAAATTGCATTTCCTGAAAACATAATGAACATTTGGGAGCTATAATAGAGAAGCTGTTTTATTCATCACTAATGGACATACTTTGGAAGTAAACTACATAATTTCTATGAAAATAATACTACAGTATGCCTTAATTTTGGGGGAGAAATAGAATTAAAATTGAAGAAGAAAAAAATTAAAGAGTAAGAGATGAGGAAAAGACATAAGTCTAGATGGAATTAAAATTTAGACATTACAAGAGAGACACCAAAAAGCCCCTACTTTCCCTAACACTGCTAAAATTTCACTATAAAAAATATTATTTATGGTTTCTACCAAAAATCCTTTTGCCAGCCTCAGATTTTTCCTCATCCCAAAATGAAACATCTAAAAGCCCTCATCAAGTTAATTTGTGATTAGCATCAAATATACAATTGGAACTCAGGTCTCCTTTCTGCTACCCCAGTGCAAAGTAAGATTTTTAATTCCATGCTAACCTTCAAAATAAATATATTCTCAATCATTTTAATGCCCTTATTTGTGTCTAGAGCTGAGGTTAAGTAGTTAAACGAATTATCTTGTACTGAGATAAGAACTTAATACATCCAAAGTCATGGCCCAATGAGGTGAGGGAGTGCTGGGCAAAGGGGAATTTCACAGAAATTTGAATACTAACAATGATGGCCTCATTGCTCAACTACTTGGCACATGGTACTATAGGAATGCCAGTAATCACCAGCACCAAATTCATAAGGCTAGAGTTAGTTTAGGCAAAATATTATCGTATTAATTAATGGGTTAAATTGGGTCTCATTGGCTTTATAGTTTTTGATTAATTTGTAAATGTGATTTCATAATTTTATAAAACCTTTGAGCATTTAGATATCTGCAAGATTTTTTTGAAGACAAAACATTGCTTAAGTTTTCAAGTTTTGCAAACTTGGTCCATGCCCACCCCCTGCTCTCATTTCTAATCTGGATAAGATTTACATCCATACGTGCATTTATATATCAGCTGTGAATACAGAGAACTAAGTTAAAGGTCACAGGTCCTCAGGTTCCTAATTCACAAGGCCCATTATATACAGGGAGATAACTTTACTTAGGTATAGTCAGACAACCACTTTCATGCATTGGATTTGAGTCTGAGCCCAACATTTCCAAGCATTAGTTATTTCTTCTCATTCCTGGTCTCACTTGAACAATTTCCTGGGAAAGATATATATTTTTAAATATACAGAATTTCTAGAAGTCACAAGCACTGGGAAGGATTCAACTTCATTCATTCTGCTTTGCCATTTGAGAGTAGAGCTGGGATTGAATACAGGACAGTTGAACTCCATCCAGAGTCTGTGTCTATTGACCTCCTTATTTCACAGCCTCAAGGTGCTCAGTAAGTCTAAAGTGATTAAATAAAAACAGTCCCTAGCATGGCTTTTACATCATTGGAATGAGTGTCGTTGAGCTCTAAGAGACAAATGAAGTTCTAGTTCTCTGAAGCTTTACCAGGCAGTTTTTAAGGTTTTTTTCCCCTCTCCACCTTCATGACCTTTTAATAAATTCCATGTCCAGCAAGAACCTGTATCAGTTATCTACTGTTGCGTAACAGACCACTCTAAAACTTAGTGGCTTGAAACAATGATTCAGTGTCATGATTTCATGAATTGACTGAACAATTATTCTACTCCATGGAATGTTGGCTAGGATCACTCATGTGGCTGAATTCAGCTGGTAGCTGGGCTAGGATACTCCAGTTCTCCACAGGGCCTCTCTCTCTCTAGCACAATAGCCTAGACTTCTTTAAAGCATGGTGGCTGGGTTCTGAAATAGAACATCCCGAAGGACAAACTTCAACATGCAAATTCTACCAGGCTTCTGCTTTTTTTGCACTTCCTAATGGCCAAAGGAATTCATTAACTTACTGTTCTAGCAAATTAATTGAGGGCAAAGGGGAGGAAGTCACAGGAACACCTGATTTGTGGCCAAGTCAAACAGAAGTTGTGGGGAAGCTGGGGACCTATCACTTGTGATTGGCATCTGAAATGGGGGGCAATCATGTGGGACTGAGCCCTTAACCTGTGGGATCCATACCATCTCCAGACAGATAGTGTTAGAATTGAATTAAATTATAGGAACCCCTAAGCTGGCATCATGAGAATTTATTGGTGTGGTGATAAAACCCCACACATTTGGTGAAGTTTGTAAGTGAAGTAGTAATGTGCAAGGAAAGGATACACACAGGTAGGAGACAGCTTTTCTAATACACCTGGTTAACAAGAGCTATGAAAATTTGAAATGGGCTCGAGTAGTTCTATTTGCACCTTTCCCTTCAACTTTCAAAACAAATCTCAGCTCATAAAAGTGACAAATGAAATGAATATGGGAGGATGGACAAGAAAATGGTGCCAGTATGTAAAATTCAACTGTATTAGAAAAAAATTAATGTCATTGTGGATCAGCAATTCTACATAAGCAGGCTAGGTCTTTAAATAAATTAGTTTTACAAATAAATTTATTATTACAAATAAATATCATATTACAAATATGAAAAACATATTTGTTTTTCATCTGACTTTTAAAAGTGAAACTACAGGCTGGCTCTGGCTCTCAGACTCTTTTCCTCAAGGTGCCTGAATGATTGCAGCTGCCTGCATTTCCCAACTGACAGCATCACATGAAGACATAGATTCTGAGACAAAGCATTTTCCCCTTACTACAGAAGTGAGAGGGAAACAATTGGGAATTCTGGTCAAGATGTCAACATAGGTAAACACAATTTGCCTCCTCACACAACCACATCAAAATTACAAATAAATTATGGACGACTATCACTCAAAATCAGAGAAACTGAGTTGAATAGAAGTCTAACAACTATGGAATTAAAGAAGCCACATCCCTTTGGTCTGGTAGGAGGGGTCGAGACATCAAATGGACTGGTCCCACATTCACATGTGGTAGATAAAAATCTG
Source organism: Noctilio leporinus (assembly GCA_004026585.1). Classification (NCBI taxonomy): domain Eukaryota; kingdom Metazoa; phylum Chordata; class Mammalia; order Chiroptera; family Noctilionidae; genus Noctilio; species Noctilio leporinus. The sequence continues at coordinate 63,124 of PVIW01004119.1, read as the reverse complement.
GGGGGTGGGATATCTCAAGAGTGAGGAATTGCAGCCCCACACCATAGCTCCTAGCCCACAGGTATCAGTCCCAGGATGATAAGTCTCCATAATTTCTGGCTTCAAAAACTAGCAGGGACTGAGTTTGTGGAAGAAACTTCTAGAGTTCCAGTCAGTTCCTCTTAAAGAACCCAAAGATGGACTTGACCAGACTCACTCTCTCTGAGCTTCAGGAGCAGGGTAGCAGCATAAAAGGCACTACTGGTAGGAAGTGGCTAACATCAAGGCAAGAGCTGGGGGACAACTTTCTCCCAGACAGAAAGGCAGAGCCACAGGGCTGGCAGGGTGCCATTACTGAAACCTGGCTAACAGTGTTTGTCCCACCTTGGAGATCCCCTGAAACTCTGTCCCATGTAACTTATAGCTGTTAACAGTAGCTTTTTCATATGAATGATTAGTCTTGGCTAAGCTTCATAACTTCCTAAATTCTTTCAAACAAACAACTGACCTCAGTGAGCCCCCAGCCCCTTACCTCTTGCAAAGTGGCCCCAGGCATGGCACTAGCAGCAACCAGCCTAAATTCACAGCTTGGCTTCACCTGGCCAGTACAAGTAGCAGCCATCTCAGATTGCTCTATAACTCAGGCAGGGTGGCCCCAGGCAAAACATAGGTGAGGGATGGTGGATGACCTTGGCTTGCACAGCCCAGTGAACCCCAGGGCCTGGGAATCCAGTGAACAACTATAGGCCATGTTAAAGCACCACCACCCTGCCCCTATATAGCTGATCCTCCACAGAGGGCACAGGTGGTGGTCATAGCCTATCCTTGCAGCTGACTGGCCTGGGTAAATTCCTCCCATTGACCAACCAACAGAAACTAGGGCTCAAGTACAAGAGGAGGGGTTAGTCAGCCCACGTGAAGGGCACACCTCAAACACCCAGCTTGAATGATAGGGGAGGCTATGCCAATGGATCCTACAGAGAACCTATGATGTTAGGTCATGATACTAAGACAGGGAATTATACCAGCTCTAATACTTAGAAACAAACTATCAAAATGAAGTGGCAAAGAAATGTAGCCCAAATGAAAGAACAGATGAAAACTCCAGAAAAAAAACTAAACAAAATGGAGGTAAGCAATCTATCAGATGCAGAGTTCAAAACACTGGTTATAAGGATGCTCAAGGAACTTAGGATCTCAGCAGCTTAAAAATGATCCAATCAAAAGAGAAGAAAACACTAATTAAAATCAAGAACAATTGACAGGGAAATAAGAGTAGAGTGAATAAAGCCAAGAATCAAATCGATGATTTGGAACATAAGCAATGCCCCTGACCCTGCCAGAAGCCATCTGGGTTACTGTTGTGGTGTCACAGTGCTTGTGTTCAAGTAGCCCTCATTTTACTTAATAATGTCTGATTCACCTCACTTCATCTCATCAAGCAGGCGTTTTATCACCTAATATTATCCCAAGAAAAAGTAAGCTCTGGACATCCATTGGGACATATCCCCTGAAGATAAGAGGGAAGTAATGCATTTGGAAATTGTTTCTAACTTAAGAGTGACACCTCAGCGGCTTTGTCTCAATGCTTTTTGTCTATGAGAAGGAGACTCCAGTATTAAAGGAATAACACCAGTGAAAGGGCAATGTTGTTCTCCTTGCATTGTGGCTGTTCTACCCTCTACCCCTGGGCCAGGTGCCCAGCACTGCAGGCTATCAGATGTCACTGTATTTTCCTGAAATCCCCAGCCCTTCAGTCCATTTGTAAGTGAATGGGTGCAAAACAATTATTGAGATTAATTTAATAAACTTTCAGTGGAATTCTACTAGCATCAGACATTGTACAGGACCTAGAGAATCAAAGATTTAGTCCTGGACTTCTAATCAAGATGGAGGCATGGGTATACACACTTTACCTCCTTGTTCAACCATAGAAAGAATTAAGAACCAGATCTCAAAAACAAATAACAAGCAAAACTATCAGGAAATTGAGCTACATGGAAGTATAATAACCAAGGATTTAAAGAAGCCGCATTCATCCAGATGGGTAGAAGGGGTGGAGTTGTGGAGACAGGGCAGAGGCAGTGTGTCTCAGAAAAGCAGCAGCTGTAGTGGTTCCATATTCACATGCAGTGAATAAAAATCAGGAGGGTTACCTGGGGAGTGAGCAATCCCACCCTTAGGCAGCCCACACAGCCCAGAGTTTCAGAACTGGGAAGATAAACCCCTATTACTTCTGATTGTTAAAACATGTGGGAGTCAGGGTAGTGGAAGAAACTGCAGGATTTTCATCTCTTAAAGTGCTCGCATGGGCTTACTACATATGCAAATCCCAGGACAGCATATAGAAGGGTGCCAATTACATTTAGGAAGTGGGTGAAGTGACTGGAAAGTGGGCAAGTGCCAGGAAAATTGCCAGAAGCCAGGCAGCCATTTTGTCACCTTTCTGAGGCTCCCACTACAAACAGAGCCTCAAAATAGTGAAAGTGGTGGCCCCACACTGGCAATTACCTTATATAATTGCCCCACACAATTTACAGGTGCCTTTGCTATGTAGGTCACACTACTAAGACAGGGAGAAATAGCAGCTCTACCTAACACAAAGAAACAAACACAGCAAGGTTGCCAAATTGAGGTGGCAAGGAAATATGACCCAAATGAAAGAACAGTACAAAACTCCAGAAAAAGAACTAAATGAGATGGAGATAACCAACCTGCCTATCAGATGCAGAGATCAAAACACTGGTGATCACGATGCTCAGAGAACTCACTGATTACAACATGAAGAAATCAAGGTTGCATGAAGTGAAATAAAGACAAATATATAGGGAACCACCAGTGAAGAGAAGAAAGGTGGGTCTCAAGTCAATAATTTGGAACAAAAAGAAGACCTGAACAGTAAACCAGAACAGAAAGAAGTGAGGAGAGGCTTTGGAACCTCTGGAACAACTTTAAACAAACCAACATTTGAATCATAGGGGTGCCAGAAGGAGAAGAGGAAGAGCAAGAAATTGAAGACCTAGTTGAAAAAAATAATGAAAATAAGTTCCCTAATTTGTCAAAGGGAGTATACATACAAGTCCAGGAACCAAAGAGAGTCCCAAACAAGTTGGACCTGAAGAGGACCACACCAAGACATCAAAAGTAAAATACCAAAGGTTAAAGATAAAGAGAGAATCTTAAAAGCAGCAAGAGAAAAGTAGAGTTACCTACAAAGTAGATCCCATAAGATTATCAGCTGATTTTTCAAAAGCAATATTGAAGACAAAAGGGGCTGGCAAGAAGTATTCAAAGTGAGGAAAAGCAAGGATTTACAACTGAGATTACTCTACCCAGCAAATCATTTAGAGTGGAAGGGCAGATAAAGTGCTTCCTAGACAAGGACAAGCTTAAGGAGTTCATCATCACTGAGCCATTACTGTATGAAATGTTAAAGGGACTTATTTAAAAAAAAGAAAAAGATCAAAACTATGAATAATAAAATGCCAATGAACTCACAACTATCAACTGAATTAAAAAATATACAAAGAAACTAAGCAAACAACTATAATAGGAACTGAATCATAGATATGGAGATCAATGGAGAGCTATCAGGGGGAGGGGGAAAAGGTGCAGGGATTAAGAAGCATAACTGGTAGGTACAAAATAGGGGAATGCTAAGAATAGTATAGGCAAGGGATTCTGTGTGTGGGGGGGGAGGGTGCAATATTTAGACAACTGTAATAGCATAATCAATAATACATAATTAAAAAGTGAAACTATGGTTTATTCTAATTTTGCACAATAAAAACATTCTTCTGTGTACTTAGAACATAAATCCCCTATTAAGAGACCTCAGTCACATAGTTCTGAAGCTCAGAAGTCTCCTAGCTGATGCTAAGAGAAATGTCACAATCATTGGAAGAAAGTAAACATTAAGGTGGATTTTGTAAGGTCAGACTTAAGTTAGAATTTGGGAAAACATGAGAATTCAGTATGGTATAAAGAAGAACATCACAAGTGCAGAAAAGTACATGATCATAACTTTAGTTCAAGTATCCTGAGCGAATAACCTATAGCCATGTGTAAGTAGGGGATTTAGGGTCATTTCGATATCAAAAGCTTGACAATATATTTCCTTTTATGTATAATCAGAATGTGTGAACACCAATTTATTCACTGAGCCAGTGCTTGAAACGATCACAGTGACTGGCCTATATTGTAAATATTCCTTGTTCAGTTCTCTTGATTACATCAGATGGTCCTTTTACCCATATCATCGATATGTTATGTGACCTGTAAATGGTTGGTCCAAATTTCTAAGGATGGGATTATTCTAGTCAGTAGTGCTCTACCCACACACAATCAAACACAGGTAAGGCAACAACTCCTTGTAAGGAGATTCATTCTGATGATAACTTAGGTACCATTTTACTGCAAGATGCAGATGACTTTCAATCCTCCTTATGAATTAAAATATTGAATACTTTTTGGTGTCATCACTTTGGTAGTTATAAATAGAAGTGAAATAGAGAGAGTAGTGTTTTAAATAGATGAGGCCATAACCCTAAGACTTTTCTGCCATAGATTACTCTGAATCTCATCATAAAATCTGCCTAGACTAGGACTTAAATATGCTTGCATTAATGATAGTGAAACTGATCGAATGAACACATAAAAAGAGGTGCTGAGCCTTTCTTCCCACTAGGACCTAAATATTTCTTCCCAGTTTTAAACTCAAAATGCATGCTCACAGCCCACCCCTTCCCCAAATATTTGTGCTAAACTAAACAGCAATAATTTATACAAAAGCCCAGCTCTTCGCTCTTCTAGGAGCTTTCCACTGTGTTGGTGCTAGTCTGGCCCTGTGTGTGTGTGTGTGTGTGTAAAAATCCGGCGTCTTCTTAAAGGAAGAGTTAAATGGACGGCAATAGGTCATCTCCCCTGATGAGCAGGATGACTTTATTATGATTATTCCTCCCTGGAGTAGAGACTATTCTACACACTCTTGAGCAGTCGGATATCACATATATTTGAGATTTTCAAAGTAAGCGAAGAACCTGGCTTTTTTGCTGAGTCCCTATTCTACCTGTGAACTTGGGTACCAGTGAGTTCTGCGGGAAAGGAAAGGTGCCTGGGAGTTTGGGAGTTGCACCACGTTTCTTTCGCACTTCCCACGGTGGGCAGGCTAATAAATTGGGGGAGGAGGATGTGGGGAAGGACGGAGAGCAACACCATCCTTCTCTTTCGAAATGCACCTCGGCCTGATATTTGGATAATTATGTCACCTGTATTTATAAGAACGACCACTGCCCTCCCTGCAAAAAGCACCCAACTGCCTCGACTTCCCACTAAAGCAGCCACTAAGCTCGAAGAAAGAGGGAAAGACTGAGAAGCCAGGGAAAGACAAATAAATAAATAAAAGTGAGCGCGGGTGGGGGAAGGGGCGAGAAGGGAGAGGGAGCGCCTGGGACGCCAGACGGCGGCAGGTTCAATTAGCTAAACAAAGAAATCATGGCGGATTGTTTACACTTGGCAGCGCTAGGGCTGCGCCGGCCGCCAGCCCCGAGCTGCCGCCACCTGCGAGGAGTCAGGCGAGCTGCCCCCGCGCCCTGGCCGGGTAAGTGACGCTGGCGCGGGCCCGGGGCGCGGCCACCGCGCGCACCGCCCCCGCCGCCACCCCGCCCCGCCGGCCCCCGGCGCACCCCCCCTTGGCCCCGCCACTCCCCCTCGTCAATCGCCCTAGCCCCCTCCTCCTGCCCCCGGCGCAGCTGGGCTCCGTTTGGATTTCGGTGACGCTGTGGCTCTGTTCCTTTGCTGCTACTGCTGCTGCCGCCGCCGCTGCTGCTCCTAAATGCCGCCGCTGCCGCAGCCAGGGAAGGGGTGGGGAGAGCTGGGGTGGGGGCAGCAGAGCAGCCCGGGGAGCAGGACCTCCTCCACGTGTTTGTCGTCTCTTAGGGTCTGGCCCGCTGGGCCAGCTCAGAAGATCGCCCCGGTGCGCTCGCCGAGCACCTCTGCCTTGCCTCCCAGACCAAGGCGTGCGCGCCGCAGCCCAGGAGGTGGGGCCCACGGTGACCCCGCGGGAAGTGCCAGTGTGGGGGGCGGGATGGCTACTGAAAGATGTGGCCCCAAGAAGGGTCAGCTCTTCCATCCTCAGGGTCAGTAGGCTTCTGTTGCCGTCCCCAGTGTGGTTCTCTTGCCCTCCACCCCCTTGACCTTGCTCATCCTCCCTTTTGCCTCCTCTAGGCTTCTCTAAGGCAAACCTTAGGGTTGAGAACCTGCAGGAGGTCACACCTATAAAGGCTGATGTGGCTAAAGCTACAACGTCTGTGAGAGCTTTCCTGAAGTGTGACTCTTTCTTCATCTTTTTGGCCCTGGTCTCCCCCCCCCCCCCCCCCCCCATGAACCGCTCTTGTCCCTAGAATGGCTTTTAGGCCAGTGTCTTTGTGCTGAGGTTGTCGCAGTGATACTAGGAGGTTGGCTAATGACAGGAGGCAAACAAAGGCACCAAATAGGGGGAAAACAGGGCAATGTCACCAACAACAGAAGAGGTTGTCTAATTTTCCCGGGAAAGATGGTTTCCTTTGCAGGAACCCTTCAAGCATCATGGGCATGAATGACGTATTTCCTTTGCAGAGAGAAAAACAATCCTTAGATCCTTCAAGTTAATCTCCATTTTCTTTTCAATTAAACTTAAAAAAATATTCGGTAGTTTGCTTTTTTCTTTTTTGTGCTCCCCCTTTCCAGAATGTCTATTAATGTACCTTATCTGTGTCCCATTTGGGAGGAAATCACAGCAAAGGATTTATGTCATAACAGGACCAGAGTTGGTAGCATTTGCCTTGGCGCAGGCTTGAGTTGGGACCAGGGCAGTAGAACCAAGCCCCAATGCTTCTTTTGCACATATTCTTTTGCATCTCTGACATCTCAGGGCTGACAGGCTAATGGGCATTGTGATTTGTAATTGAGTAAATTGCTTTATCACCTGAGAAAGAAAAATGCTGTTTAAAAAAAAAATTATCATAGCAATTATTATAATGCATTTTATATACAAATATTAAAGTGAATGAATTTTTAAATATATTGATTTTGTTATTATGGTTGTCCCAATTTTCTTCGTCCCCCTCCACTGGGTACCCCCCATTCCCTTTGGTAATGCCTCCCTTAGTTCATGTCCATGTGTCATGCATATAAGTTCTTTGGCTTCTCCAGTTCCTCTATTATTCACATCCCCTTGTCCATTCTGCAACCATTCATAATTTTTATTATATCCTCTCAAAGCCCCATCTGGAATAAGGTATGCTCCTACTTTTTTTCTCTCCTTTCCCTTGAAAGCATCAAACATTCATTTATTATATTCAACCAAATTATATCTATTTTTTTTGCTTGTTAGTCACCAAAGCAACTTTCTACCCGACACACTACCATCTTTATTTTACATCTTTAATGTAAAATAAGCAAAACTTATTTTACAATTATAATTTGGCAGGTAAATCCTTACACCTTACTATCTCACTTCTCAATTCTTTTTGACTCATTATATGTCAAAAACTAAGATTTATTCTGAGTGGAGGTTAGGAATGGCCCAGTACTTACTATAGTCAGAAGCTTCCACTGAAGGTTGTACATGTCTATTTTCACTGTTATTTGGACATGAGAAAAACAAAGTTGGTGCTTCCATAAAGAGCTTCTACCCAAACACTTAACTCACCAGTTAGCTTGAGATTCGGTTACTCAGTAACCCCAAGCACATTTTCTTAAATGGATTTTATGTTGACTCCATGCCCATACTAGGTCAGAGATCATCATCATGGAAGGAAGCGAATTGGCTTCCAATGTGACTTTAACAGAAGCAGAAAGATCAGTCTTTAGGTTATAGATCTTGCTGGCCCATTAAAGGTCAATAAATTAGTAGACTGCACTTGAGTTGACACTTCTGATCCCAACTTAATGGGTTGATTAACTGATGGCTGCTATCTTCATTATGGCCTATTAGCACACTGTTAAACCTGAACTTAGAGTAAGAAATTGTTTTTCTGTTTACTCTTTAGTTCCTAAGGTTAATCAATATTTATCATGGCCTTAAATTTGTTTCAACTAAAGAGATTAGTTAAATAATTCTGCTAGAAAAAAGAAGATTTAATACTATGACTTTGGGATGCAAAATATTTCCTGGTTGAGGAATTTGCAATATATACAGAAATATTCAATTAGAAATACCATCTCCAAAGGGAAAAAATACCTGTAAAAACATTAAGGATTTAAAATCAACATTTTTATCTTTAGTAGCTAGTGCCCTGATTCTTTTATTTCTGAGTGCATTTTAATGGCTGTCAAATTTAATGTTTCATACTTAGATGTGAAATAATTGTTTGCGTAACTTGCCGGCTAGGACTAGTTCTTTGTCTTCGATGCCGAAACCTGGATTTGCCTACCAGGCAGTATGAATCTTAGGCCACAATAATGCACACACTTGTGATTAACATATGTTAGAAATCAATCTCTTGACTGTATTATTAAGTCCTTGGCATGTTTCTTCTTTCCTGGTCTTCCTGAAGCTTCTGGAACTTGGGATCTTGGTGGAATTGATACATCATCAGTGATTACTCTTTAATCTCACCATTAATATGTCAATAACGTGAGGAAGCTGCCTGAGAGCCTTGCAAAATTTATATTCCCATATGATAGATTAGGAGTTGTGTAGATTGTTTGCTTCATATGGAACTTCATTCAAAACTCAGTCTGTTCTTCTGTCAGCTAGATTGCAAAAGGAGCAGTAATTTCCAGTAGAGATCTTTGAGTTGATGAATTGGTAAACATTTATTAAAATGAAAGCAAAAATAAAATAAATGCAAAAACTATTCTACAGAAAAATATAGGAGAATTAGGACATCTTTATATCTCTAAAATCAAGGCTAAGAAGGTTGTTAAGGAAGTCTGATAGTTTCAAAAATAAAGGACCAGTCCCCAGAATCATGAGAGGCCACTGAATTTTGCAAAGAGAAAGATCATGGATGAGTTTGGGGTGGTAGTGTTGACTGAGGGGTTAGGATTAAAGTCAAGATTGTAGGAGGACAAAGAGAGATGATGAAAAAGCTGTAGTAGATCATTTTAATGGAGAATGTTCCTGAAAGGTGCTATGGTTGACAAATCCTTAGTTCATAAACTCAAGTCTCAAAGAAAATAGTATTTTAGTGGAAACAATTAAAACAGCATTAAGTACATTAAAACTCCAAGGCAAATAAAAGCTGTGGAAGGCACCTGCCTTCAAAACTAGCCCCATTTGTCAGCGTTAAAAGCCTGTACCACCAGCTAATCCTCTTGAATCATCCTCTTTAGTCGTTTGGGGCCAAATGACTACAGGATTGTGATCTGCTGAGGCAGAGGGTCCCCAAGCTCTAGGGTACACAGATTATTTTTGGCTTTAAGGTGTTTGAGCCCATTCTTACTTGAAATTCAATGTCTTTTACACTCGCTTTCTTCCTTATTTCATTTTCTTAAGCCCTGACACATTGCTCTTCTAATTATATAGCCTTTCTGGTATTTAGGGGAAGTTTACTTTTGTTTTCTGTTTTTCCTTTTTTCTTTCTGTCTTTCTTCTTCTTCTTCTTCTTCTTTTTATTTTTTTAGGGGGCTGTGCATCTGGTGTCATGTGTAGCTAGAGGACTGTAAGCAGAGGCTTCTCTTAAATTCAGATTACATAACCCACCAGAGAGAGCAGCAATGTTTACTGTCCTGTCCTAATACTTACGGGATTGAACTGAATCTATAATAGGTAAAAAGATTGTAGCCTTTACACTTGTAATGTATAAAGGGAGTTATTTAAAATTTGTTTGGCAAGAGCTTATTTTATTATGAATGGTATATTGTGGAAATGGGAGAAGTAAAAACAAAACGTTTGGTTTTGACTGCAGGTAGGTAAGGGTTTGTTTTACATAGGAATTTGATAATTAATGTGGCTTTGAGGTATGCTATGTGTTTGGAGCAGTAGGGGAGCACTGTTATGAGTCAAGAGGCTGTGGAAAACAAAGTGGAGTAGCAGATATCTCCTCCCAGCTTCGCTGCTGCTCACTCACCACAGAGGAAGCCGCAATTAAATAACCAAGGCCACAGAGCAAGGCTAACCCAAATCTGTGGAATCTACTTGAAGGGAAAGCAGGGTTTCAAAGCAGCATCAGCTCTTAGCATTAGTGGGCTTCCAGGTGCATGTACTAGAGTTCTCTATGCCAGTTAGTAGGAGAGCTAGTGGGAATAGAATCTTGTGGGGGTAAGAGGATGACCAGACCGCCGCTGAGAGGCCATGGCCCACCTTGGTCACAGTTGGGTTTCTTAACTACCAGTATTCATGCTGGAGCCAGGCAGGCAGTCAATGAATCATTAAGACAGGTAGCTGCACTTGAAGGAGGTTAGTTGGAGGTGTGGGTACTGCCCCAGGACTCTTTGTATTGGAGCAGGTGACCTAACCCTTTTGCTAAATCCCACTCACCAGTGGGTTTGAGTTTTTAATATTCTATTGTGTCCCTTTTGTGAGGTTTTGTGGGTCGGGGAGAAGTGTCCAATTCTCCCCCTTAAAGGACAAAGATTGAAGAGCCAGAGTAGGAAAAGGCAGGAGCTCATAAAAATGGGGAAACAAAATGAAACTGCTGGATTAAAGTATAGTAAAACGTTCAGAATATAATATTCTAAAGGTGTAGAGTTTGAAAGCAAAAACCACATACTCAAATAAAACTACGTGTCAAGGAGTATATATTTCCAACATTGCACTGGAAGTTACTTTAACTTGTTCTGAATTAATGTGTCAGAATTTTTATATGAAGTCCTTGTGTGTGTTGCCACAGCTCAATGAAATTTTCAAATCCAAAGATTATGCTTATACAACACATTTGTCAAAGAGCCTTCCTTTCCAAATGAAAGCTTCTAAAGAGAGCCCAGGTGAAACGGAGCACTGCGCAGACAGTGAGTTTGACAATGGCATTTTATTATCTATTGCCCTAGTTTCCACTACATGAAAACACTTTGAAAATTGTGTCTTCTTGAAGGCATCTCATCAGAATGAACAGAACTGATTAAGTGACAATAACTTCCTGGCTAAAACAACACATCAAATACCAAACATCTTTCTTATTTCAAAATTAGTTGAAGAATGATTACGTAGAAACACATATATGAGACGCGCTGTGAATCTCTAAGACTATCACACCATCAAGAACACACACAAAACTCAACATGTTGAACATCCGCATCAATGGTTCCTGGAACATCAGATGTCTTGTTTTATTTCACTTTTTATGACTACCTCAAATTTTCAGTAGTCTTTAAGAATAATGTGTAAATTTTCTATTGCCATTTTACAAATGACTATAAACTTAAATATTATTTAAGTTGGCTTAACGATGTTTAAGATGGCTTAAACATCGTTGGTTATCTTATAGTTCTGTAAGAAGTCTGACAGATCTCCCTGGACGGAAAGCTGGGTGTCAGCAGGGCAGTGTTCCTTTCTAAGAGCTCTGAGTAAAGTCCATCTTGCCTTCCAACACTTAGAGGATGCCCACATTCTTTTGCTAGTGGTCTTCTTCCTCCATCTTGGTGTGGCATCTTTCCAACCCTTCTTTCATAGTCACATCTTCCTCTAACCAGAGCTAGGAACAGTCTCTGAGTTTAAGGATCTGTGTGATTTGACTGGGCATGCCTGAATAGTCTCTCCATCTCATGGTCTTGAACCTAAAGGACATTTGCAGAATCTCTTTTGCCATAGAAGGTATCCTATTCACAGAGTCCTAAGGTTAGGAAGTGGACATCTTTGATAGAGGAGGGGGACATTATTCTCCCTAATTTCCAATTCTACTTTCTTCCTAATTATTATTTTAGATTCCTCTAGGAGCAGACTCCAAGGCAAGGATCCCAGTGCCTCAGATTTATTTGGAAGTGATGCCAAAAAATGCTGATAAGGGAATGGAGAAAGGAGATAAAGAATAAAAGAAAGATAGGAAATGGTGTATTATCAAGGAAGTGGTCCCTGTGATGTTGAAGTTTAACCTCAGAGTGGGATAATTCTACACAGTCCCTCAGAGTACGGTGAGGAAAATTCAACGTTTATCCTCTAAATTCCTGTGTTTATTAGCTCAGGTTGCTTTTAAGTATTACCTGTCTGGCACTCTGGGCTTGGCCAAGTGTGTTTCCTCAGTCCGGCTGAAGACCCCAAGAAGGGATCATGGATCTTCACAGCTAGCAGGCTTCCATGTGAAGAAGTGGGTTCTAGGACTTTATGTGTGGGGCACCAACGGGCACCTCTCAGATTTAGTTCATCACCAAGTCCTCCTCCCTAATTTTTTTTGACACATCCCTCTTTCTATTGCTTCAATTCAGATCAGCTTCTCTACATCACTCCACTAACCTCTTCTTTCCATCCCAAGTTCAATTTCACTACTATTTGCGCTATATTTGCCTCCCATGTTTGTTGTTCCTGAAAACATGACTTTTATTGTGATCCTGAAAAAAACAGGGAAGCTAGAAAGCAAACAAAAGTCTTCATCAATTTCCCATCACTTATGGGAACATTTAAAAATAAAAATCTTCAGTCTGGACTTCAGGTACATCCGTTCTGGCCCCATACCTTATGTTTGTGAATTCTTATCCCAACTTACGTTTATCACCTTTTCCCTGTCCCTGGAGAGCAAGAGAACTAAACTAATTTACCTATTTTTTCACCTATAGTTCTTAATCCTTTGGATCTAAGCCTTCGTGTATGGAACATTTCACCTGACATAGGTCAACCACTCTTGTCTCATTAATCTCTTTTTCTTGTCTCATTACTATTTTTAAGCCTGTCTTACACTTTCTTTATGCTCTTGGTCATAGACTTTCTTTTCCTGGGCTAATGATCTAATCCCTGCTCATCCTTCAAGTTTCAGGTGAAACCTTTCCCTTCTCTATTTAGCCTTCCATTAGCCCATCCCAGCTGGAAGTGAGAGATCTCTCTTTTCTGAACTCTTTAAAGCTACTCTGTTAGCTTTTATTATTTTTTTTTTGTTCATAATTTTAGCTATCTTTTCATAGAAGGTAAGTTTAAACTTTTTAGACAGGGTTTAAGACCTTTGAAGATAATAGGACATCATATATTTTTGCCTCTCCCATCCTAGAATGTTTTGGTTAGAGTATATATTTAGCTATTTCTTGATATATTTGTTAAACACAAATCATCTCCTTTTGGAAAAATATAGACCAGCATATTTTGACCAAGGTATAAACTGATAAAGGGGAAAAAATTAGTATTTTAGTGATGTGCTACTGCTGGGCTACAGAGCAGTTTATTACTTGAGTTGAGGTTAAAAGAATCTAGTTCTTTTATTTTTTCTTCAGACAAGCAAATTTTAAAAATTAAAGACACCAACAGGTTGGAAACTAAGATATCTTGAAAGTATAGGAGTTTGGATGTGTCTCTCTGTTCTTAATCCAGTGCAAAGTCCTGTGGTGAGAATTACAAAGGATCTCTTCATTTTTGAAAACTGATGAAGGACAGTTAAAAACTGTTTGGGCTCTTTCATTTAAAAATTTCTTATTTAAAAACTAATTTGAAAAGAATCTAGGATATGACTGCACTTGTAGGGCAAAACTATCCAATGGCTTCTTGGATGCTGGTTCTTCTATATTTGATTGGGAAAAAAAATCCCTGTTTTTATTTTAATTTGGTGATTCAAGGTGGTGACTGCAAAAAGCAGGAAGCTTGGCAGATGAATCTTTTGGTATCAGCATAGTTTTTCTTTTGTGCACAATGACTCACACCAAGGCCTGTGTTTTGTGTTGCCTTTTTAGTGTTGGAAATAGCATTTCACAATGATTTTAATCTGGTTCTTTGGGCCAACAATGACATTGCAGTATTGCCAATTGAATAAAATTATGTGGCAGGGGAGCATCATTTGCCGATCTCTGACCTCCTTAACACCAATCAATTGAGATAATAAATAACAGATTATTAATAATAATGCAGATCATTAGCCCAGAAAAGAAAAGGCTTTTGTCACCAAGGGAATGAAAAAAGGAAAGCTTAAGAGTGAGTACTAGTAACACTCTTTAGTAGTTCTCAACCCTAGGAGTTCAAAATACTGAAGCCGGGGGGCGGGCTGGGGGCCTGCCTACAGAGATTCTGAGGGTTTGAGCTGTGTTCTGGATATCAGCATTCTGGAATGAACTCCAGGTGTCCGAGAATCACTGGTCTAACTCCTAGCATCTTCTGCATATTGACAGATTATGTATATTGCAGGTTGTAAAGTTTATGGATTATATAGAGACTGTTCTCCTCTTGCAGGCAGTAGAAGAGTTGAACAAGCAGATCTGGCAGTGTTAAGAGGAATGATGCATATCTATACAACTGGAGTCCAAGCTTAGTTTTAGGTATCCTGACTCCCAGCCACAGCTCTTTCCTACCTAAAGTGTGGTACTTGGACCAGCAGAAGCACCTGGGAGTTTGTTAGAAATGCATCATCACACCCTGTACCCCTGACCTCCTGAATCAGAATCTGCTTTTCAACAACTTCTCCCAGGTGCTGGGCATTCACATTCCTTTGCAAAGCCCTCACCTTGTTTAAGTGCCATCTCTGAGAATCTGGAGCTTCATTTCCCTCCATAGCTTCAGCATTTAGCACAACACCTGACACTTGGAAGATAACTATTGCTTGAATCTTAAATTCCTTTTTGCTGTAAATTATGTTAGAGACATACTTTTGAAAAATCTATTCTTTGAATTAATGAACTTGATTAACTTTCAATATGCTATTCAACACTTCATTTCTACGAACCTTTATTGAGTACCTGTTTTCTACTAAGCACTGTAACTGCAAAGGTACGTGAGATACTTTCTAGGAGCTCACTGTCTAGCTGGGAGAAAGAGAGGGACAATTAGCAGATGAGATAATACTGTTGAGTAAGAGACACAATGGAAATATTGTGGCCTAAGGGCCCACAAGGTTTGCTATGGGAACATGGAGGAAGAACATTGAGCCTGGGTCTTTGGGGTGGCCTTGAGGCTTTTAGGGCAAGGGGAAGCAAAGTTGACTCCAGGCAGTAACCAGGGGTGAGCTAGGTGATGGAGGTGTGGGATGCAAGCAGCACCGTTCGGAGGACATGATAAGGAGAGAGAGCAGCAGCTCAGTCGCAGAGAAGGAAAACCACCATGAGGAGTGGCTGCTCTTGGTAAGCCAGTGGAAGGAACAGAGTAGAGCACTGAGGATGACTGGAAGTCGGGTGTAGGAAAGAGAAGAAAGTTCTTCTATTGTTTTTTCCCACCTGCCTGGCTTTAGATGTAAAGGAAAATATTTAGAAAACAAGGGGTCGGCCAAACATTGTAGAGTTTGGAAATACTAATTGCATGTTAACCAGGGTATGCATTACAGCCCTGAATTTGATGATAGTATAACTGTGCTCTTTTCGTCCTGAGTTCCAATAACAGCCTGACATTCAGAATTGACAATGAATAAACCAAGGGCCAGTCCCAACCAGAAAGAATTACCCAATCCAGGATCTTCAAAGCACCTTTCCTTCTCAGATGAGTCTGTGGGTGTAAACCAGTGTTGTCCAATACAGTAACAAAGTAGCCATCTGTGGCTGTTGTCCTTGAAATGTGGTTGGTCCAAATTGAGTTATGCTCTAAGTGTAAAATACATACCAGATTTTGAAGACCTATTACAAAAAAAGTAAAATATCTCAGTAATATTTTATATTGATGACATGTTAAGATGCTATTATTTGGGTATACTGGGATTAAATCAAATGTATTAAAATTAATTTCCCCCTCAATGTTTTTAATGTAGCAACTAGAAAATTTTAAATTTTATATTTGGATCACACTATATTTTATGGACAGAACTAGCTTAGACTATTTCAACCTGAAGAAGAAACCAAATAATACGTTTTTTCACCATGGAAACACACCCCCAATTTCTTCCTGTGCCTCCAGATGAGATGATGTGGCCATGGTTTCAGCTTTAAAGTTGTAGAGGGACACCTTTTCAATGGTTGTGCCACACTGGGGTAAAGTCCAATGAGTAACAGGCAAAACTTTGTCTTTATTGAGTATTTTTAGTTTTAATTTTAGTATATTTTATTTTGTTTTTGGTTTTTTATTTTTAAAAGATTTTATTCATTATTTTTAGAGAGAAGGGTAGGAAGGAAGGGAGGAAGAAAGGGAGAGAAACATCAATGTATAGTTGCCTTTCACCTGCCTCCAGCCACAGACCTGGACAGAGACCTGGCTTTCAACTTGGTTATGTGCCCTGACTGGGAATCAAACCAGCAATTTTTGGACTCGCATGCCAGTGCCAATCCACTGAGCCACCAGCCAGGGCTTAGTATATATATTTTAAAGATCACTACATTTATTTTTAGTTCATGGTTAGCCACATTTATGACTTGTCCAGCTCTCTCCCTCTAAAGCCTGAATAAAATGCCATTGTCAAATACACCCTCTCTAATCTGTATTATTTGACATACACTAGGTAGGACAGAGCTTTAGGTTCTCTTTTCACTTCAGTGCAGGAGTGAAAGTTCCAGTTAATGAGAGCATTGTGTAAGTGTTTGTGTTTCAGGAATAAAAGGCTCTCTGAATCTGCCTTAAAGCTTTAGATATTCTGTACATGGAATAAAGTGACATGCTCAAATTAACTGTGGCCAGACAGATCCACATGATATGAATGTAAATGTTTGAGTCTTATTCAAATTAAGGTTCTTGGTATCAGGGAAAGCTCTTTCTCACTAGGCAAGTCAAAATCACTGTATCTCACTCTTCAACTGGAAGGTATAGTAGTAGTTCAAGATTTACATTCAACTCACCTGTGAGATTTTATTCAATATACTTATTTTAATACATTTAAAGGGAACTTCTTCACTGGTCTAAAATCAGTCAATGTTTAATTTCTTTGGCTTTGGAGAACTTCAACAATCTTCCCACTTTATATCTTATGACAGCATGGTTAATTGGAAGGACTCAATGGAGGCTGGAATTGAGTTTTGGAGTCCATGCCTCACTGTCTGTTGATCAGAAGCCAGTCAGTTCACCAGAAAACAACCTTTTGAAGGAATAATTCCTGGAATTGCTATTCCTCCAAAAATGACTGCTCTGAAAGTCATTCACCAAAATCCAGTTCCCCTATTGATCTATTTTTGGAGTGACCAATTTGACAAATCACTGATTTATCAGAACTTTTCTTTTAGTAAGCTTTCCTAAAGTTTATAGCAGATCCTGTTGTATAAGGTGACTGCATCAACTTTGGGAATATTCCACAGTTTTCGTTTGGTTTGGTCTAACTCTTCATAGTTTTTATTCTTGCTGTAGTCATTTTACACTAATTACTTGATAGGCTCTGAACAAATGTCAGAATTGTCCAAGTTTTCCCAGAGTATTGGTTTCTGACTTTGGGAAATTATAATTAATGTTTTTAAAATCATATTATGTGCTTAATTTAAAATCAAGAACTTTTATAAATAAAGATAAGGTGAGTTTCTGTCACCAAACTTATTTTTTTTAATGATTTTTTCCTTTTTATTGAACTTACTGGGGTGACACTGATTACCAAAATTATATAGGTTTCAGGTGCACAGTTTTATAACATATTATCTGTATACTATATTATGTGTTCATCAGTCCAAGTCAAGTCTCTGCCCATCACCATTTATATTCCCTATACCCTCCCTCACCTCCACTCACCCTTTCTCCTCCCTGCAATCCTCACACTGTTTGCTGTGCTCATAATTTTTTTTTTCTCTCTCTCTTTTTTTTTCTGAATCTTTCCACCCTTCCCCCAGCCTTCCAACCACCCTCCTCTACCCCTTGACAGTTGCCAGCCTGTTCTTTCTTTATGGGTCTGTCTCTGTTTTGCTTGATAGTTCACTTTGTTTGTTAGATTCCACATATGAATGAGATTATGTGGTCCAGGTCCATCCATGCTATTGCAAAAGGTAAGATTTCCTTCCTTTTTATAGCTGAATAGTATTCCATTGTGTAAATGTACCAAAAGTTTTTTTTTTTTTTTTATCCTCTCATCTACTGATGGGTCTTTGGACTTTTTCCAAATCTTGGCTATTGTAAATAATGCTGCTATGAACATAAGGGATATATACTTTTGAATTAGTGTTTCAGATTTCTTTGGATAAATTCTGAGAAGGGGGGTTGCTGAGTTATGAGGCAGTTCCACTTATACTTTTTAAAAAAGAATTTTATTTATTATTTTTAGACAGAGGGAAAGGGAGGGAGGAAGAGAGGGAGAGAAACATCAATGTATGTTACCTTTCACCTGCCTCCAGCTAAGGACCTGGCTGGAGATCTGGCTTGCAATCTGGTTATGTTGCCCTGGCTGGGAATCGAACCAGTGACCTTTGGGTTTGCAGGCCAGCACCTATCCACTGAGCCACCAGGTAGGGCCCACCACTTATACTTTTTTGAGGTAACTCAATACTGCTTTCCACAGTAGCCGCACCATCTACATTCCTACCCAAATTGCACGAGGGTGGCAAAGATGTGGAGAAAAAGGAAACCAACTCATTTTTAATCTGCCCATTCACTTTTTGTACTTTTTTTATTCGTGGATTTGCTAACTTGTGTAAAATTAAACAAATTAATTTACAACTTAAATGAATATATTTACAATATATTTTAAACTATTTTATTAAGTGTCCAAAATGTGAACCATATAGGAAATGGCATTTAGCTGATTTGGACTGAAAAATGCACTGTAGAGCTGCTGGGCTTACATGGCATGGAAAAAGAAGCAAGCAAGCAAACAAAAAACGCCAAACAATATTACTCTCAATCTTCAAAATATCACTAAGGGCTGTTGAACTATCCCGTGCAGCTCAGTTTGCTAGGAATTTTATAAAATGCAAAAAGTATATGATTTCCCTTTGTTATATTGACTTGGTACAAGTTTGCAGGAAAATTTGAGATAAAAGGCAATGTCATTATTAAACACCGTAGAAAAAAAGTAGGAATGCCTAGAATGACCATATAATTGGGACCTTAGATTTGGCATATGCTAATCACCAAAACAAAGTGAATGTACATTCCTAAAAAAATTTTGCCATGAAGACGAAAGTAAGGCAGCTAAGACTTTAAAAATAATCTTCAAAGTTTTAACTACTATGGATAATATTAATTGCTATAAAAGTGATAGTTTAAAGAAAGAAGGTCTTGGTAAATTCAGCAAATTCTTCAAATTCATCATTTGGTAAACTGGCCATTTGGTGAATGGATTTTCAGCATATTTCCCTAACAGTATACAATTTGGGGCAATTTAGTCAATTGTTCTATGCCTCACTTCCTTTATTCTATGGATAGGGATGATAAAGACAAATATGTCTTAGGGGGTTTGTGGGGGTACCAAATGTCACCTTACACTCAATGGGATAAATGTCATTTCCTTTTCCATGGAGTTAGGGTCCACCTATGGTTGGGCAACTAACCAACTGTTGTCAAATCCTGTCAGTTTTCTGGGTCTTAGCTTTCTTAACTTTAAAGTGAAGGAATTTGCCTTGGCTGGTGGCACAGTGGATAAGGTGCCGGCCTGCGAACCCAAAGGTCGCAGGTTCGATTCCCCAGCCAGGGCACATAACCAGGTTGCAAACCAGGTCTCCAGTCAGGTCTGTGGCTGAAGGCAGGTGAAACGCAACCATACATTGATGTCTCTCTCCCTCTCTGCCTCTCTCCCTTCCCCTCTTTCTAACAAATAATGAAATAAAAATCTTTAAAAAAAAAAATAGTGAAGGAATTTGATTAAATTATCTCTAAGATATCTTTCTACCCAAAGAATTCTTTGGTATTAAAAGCAAATATAAACTTTGGCCTCCTGAATCGACTTGTTTATATTCCAAAACTTCTGATGCCTGGGTTCCACATAAGGACAGGATTCAGAGATGAAGGTAACTAGGCGACTAGTCCTAATAATAAAGAGCCTCTCTGAGTTGTTTGCTACAACCCTCAAAATTTTTTGGTCCCAGGAATCCCAAGGTGAGGTGCTCTTTAACAGCCCAGAGAAAAACAAATTTGGTCCTAAGGCATGGATTGAGGAGGGGTAGCGGGAGGGAAAGACCTGACTCTGTGGGTATCTCTGGTGGCCCTTGGCTTGAAGCAGATGTTTAGTGTCATCTCAGCTCCAAGAGGCCTATGTACATTGATGTGCATAGGGTATGGGGGGAGGGGTCTGCTAAGGGTGCTTGAAAGCTGACTGGGCACCTACTGGCATGTACAATATACTAAGAGTGAGTGAACTGTTGGTTTCTGTCCCTATCTATTCTACCCTAGGCTTTTTGTTACTTAATGGGTATTGTACATTTATTTGCTATCCTAAATAGTCTCTCTTCTATCAAAATGAGATAAGCACATATATGACTATATCACGGCATCTGAACATTTCTGTGCAAAGCAAGTCTTTATTCTGGTGGGAGTGAACAATACTTGTGATTTCAAATTAGAGTAATATGTAAAAAAAATTTTTGGAGCTGATCGACATGCTTCTGTTGAAGATAGCTATTACCTAATTTAAAATGCTATAGAAAACTCCAGCTCTTCTTCTTCATATTTCATCAAGTTAGAAGTTTTCCTCGAACACAGCAAAGTTTACAAACGTACTGATTGTGTATCCAGTCAATGCTGCATCCTTAGAGCAACTGCATTTCCCTTTTAAGTCTCTCTGTCTCCTGGACTCATAAACAGAGTAAAAGGCACACACTTTCTTTACATTTCCATCCATAAAATGCAGCACAAATCTCACCACGTTTACTCAGGGGAAAAAGACAGAGACATCTCCATGCTCTCGGAACCACTGACAGAACATACTGCAATCTCTTCATTAAGTTCACACAAAATGAGGATTTAACACATGGGTAAAGTAGCCCATCCCTAGAGGTTCCATTGCCCATAATCCCACCTTGAAGATAGCTTCCTATTAATTGTTGCAGCCAAGTGGACATGGAGTTCTGCGGCTTGGCACTTCTACTTTGCAGATCACTGCAACTGTGGAAAGCTTTGTTTTTCGTTTTCTAACACATCATTATTTAAGCAAATATTTCAGATGTTCATTTAAACCCGGCAAATCCATATGGGTCAAGCTAAACATGAATTTCTTTCCTGTATTTTGATCGGAACTGTATGATTTTAGAATATTTAGAAGGACATATTTCCTTCTAAATATTTAGAGGAAAATATTTAGAAGGGGGGGGAGTATATCCATGCATATAAATAACTTACATTTGAAAATTCATATTTCATAAACTGATAGTTTGCAAATTGGTCATCCCCATTACCAAAGAACCAGCTGAAGCTTCCTTTAAGTCACCATATTCCTAGTTAATTTAAAATATGATTCGATTTATAAGTATTTTCTTTTCACTTCACTCCTGGGATGCATTTATTGTTTAAAGGGAGGTGCACCTGGATGAAATGAGCATTTATAAATTCTGGCTTACCTCTTCCATTTCTGTGCTGCAGGTTGTTAACTGCTGAAGCCTTACTTTATCTAAAATTATGTAGTTCAGCCTTTTAATAAACCCAGAACAAGTGAGTTCCCCAAAGAACCATTGAAACATATATTATACTTATTTCCTTAAAGCAAGGAAAACACAGTTTCCTATATGGTAAATCCCTCACTACCCACAATTCCGCCTTACAAATGGGAAGAGCTCAGTTGTATCAGGGGACTGCACACAATTTGCAACTCTGGTATGGTTTAAGAAATCCTGGCACATAATCAGCCAGTAGAACTAACGTGCCAATTTTAAATTGTTCACTGTTTTTATTATAGGTTCTAGGTTTCAGATGAACAGGAGCCTCCTATTGCTTTTATAGCAGGATATTAAATTGCAGCCTCTGGCAGGCGGCACCTGCCCCCTTCCTGGCATGCTCTAGTCAGTTGTTGGCCATGTGACACTCTAATGTAATGTATATTTTGTGTTTTGCTCTACATGGGGATATAAACGTTGGGAAACAATTTCTCCCTGAAGGTATGCAACCTGTGGTGTCAGGTCTTGATAAAGGCTCCACACAATTAAAATTTAGTGGGTATGGAAGGTCCTGCCTTCCACAGGGTGTTCTGAGTGGTAAAGGAAACAAAATTATATAAGAATTTTAGACAAATGTATGTAATATCTTGTTTCCTTCGGATGGAAATTCCCTGAAAGCTCTTTTGCCCTAGCCATCTACTATGTTGGCCACACCGTATGATGTGTTCAACACAGCCTATTGTGTAGCGAATTCATTACATGTATATGCCGATCCCTTCTCTGTCCTCTCTGAGGGGGTCAGTATATTCTCCCCTAAATTGGAAATGAGGAGTATTTAAAATAATTAATTATCACTGAATATACTATCCATGTGTATGATTTACCTATGAATAGTCAATCACAGATTTTTAAAAATGAATAAACAAGGCAGTTTTTTTCTTTAACTTTCAGTTTCTGAATTTCAGCTCAGAACAATGTTTAAATCTATCATTAAAATAAAAGACAATTTTACCCTGGCTGGTAATGCAGTGGATAGGTGCCGGCCTGCAAACCCAAAGGTCGCTGGTTTGATTCCCAGCCAGGGCACATAACCAGGTTGCAAGCCACGTCTCCAGCCAGATCTGTAGCTAGAGGCAGGTGAAAGGCAACCATACATTGATGTTTCTCTCCCTCTCTGCCTCTCTCTCTTCCCGTCTCTCTGGGAGTAATAAATAAAATCTTAAAAAATAATAATAAAAAAATAAAATAAAAAGACAATTTTAATGTTCTTAGTTTTGTTTGGTATTAGTTGTATCTGAAGCTCATTATTATGGCAATTTTCTTAAAGGTCCATTTTCCAGAGATGCCTAGCTGAGCTTACAACTTATTAGTTAAAAATTGTAATTTTATCTATTAATATAGACCTGTGGGACAGTGGATGGCTTCATAAAATGTGATGTATGGTGGGGGATAAGGAGGGTGGGGAAGGGGAGATCAGAGGGGGAAAAATGAGACGAATATAAGGTAATAATAAATAAATAAATAAACATGAAAAAATGTAATGTACGTTTAACCTTCATCTCATTTATTGTCACAAAAACATAGTATCATAGACTTAGAATAAATCTTACAATTCTCCAACCCAACTACAAACTGATACTTAAATCACCTTTAAACTATCTTTTCAAAACCATTTTTATAGGTGTACCTCAACTGTAATGAAGTTACCCCAAGACAGAGCTTCTATCCAACACCCCAAGCAATGTCCTCTTCACCCTCTAACTTCAGAGAGCTGCTCAACACACTTGATTAAGAGAAAGTTGAGGGATTTTCTGAACTAGAGAAGAGGTCACTGCAGAGTCTCTTAGTCACTCTCTATTGAGGGTGTATCACTGAAGTTTAAGTTTAAATACCTAATGTGCCCTTAGCAATTAGGCTTTTGTTTCTGACTTTCTCAGAGTCTATGAAAAATTAGATTCAGGTACCACAAGCCTATCGCTGAAATTTGAAATGGCCGAATGGGCAGTGGTGTGCTGAAAACGGGCTCCTTCCAGAAGCGATAGTTTGGCAGTTAAGTGACACTGAAGTTAACCAATAACACTTTGTTAGCTTGAAATAAGTCTTGCTGAGCGTATTTACACCACAGAAATTGTCAAGTGGTTTAAATGGTCATCTTAAGATCTTCGTTATTGAATATGAATGAACAGGTGAAATACTTTCCAGATACATTGCCTAAAAGAAACCAATGCTGAGAGATTCTGGCTTTTAAAAATAAATATTATGGTAATGTAGATAACTATGGAAAACTGAAATATAGAACCCTAAGCTAGAGACTATTACAAAAGCATCCTTTATGTCAAGATAACTTGTTCTTTTGAGGGGTCAGTTTTTTAACCTTTTTGGGAACTTTGAAAACCTACTTAGGTGGCTGGCAGAAAAACTACTATTCTTTGCAAATATTCTCTATGATAGAATCACTGCACAGTTTTGGATAATTGATCCATGCATGGAAAGTCTCTGGGTTGACTGGCAGAAGCAGTATGCAAAGTAATGATAACCATTAAAAATCTGTGATTACATATGGATGTGGTAAACTGTAGCAGCACTATCAGATAAATAATACATATTTAAAAAATTTTTGTAATTACATGTTTACTCGATAGGCCAGAACGACTCTGTCCCAAGGAGCTGTTACAGACTGAGTACATAATACATGTTTTAAAGTCCATAATTACATATGTAAACGATAGACTATTGAGTAAATAATGCACATTTTAAAAAGTCCATAATTACATATTTACATGATAGTCTGTAAATTCTGTAATTACTTATTTACACAATAGACCATAACAGCTGTTACAGTCTATTATGTTAACTCTCATAGAATTATATTATGGATTTTTAAAAACACCATAAAGAACCTAAGAAATGGAATGATGGAAATGAAATAAAATATCAACTCATACTTGCTATAACTCTCAAAAAAGGACTATTCCAAGTTTAAACCATTTCAGGGCAAAACTCATGGCTGATTATTGATAACTACTGACTTAAAATTTATTTGTAGAAATATGTAAGGTATAAATCAAAGGGTGAAGAATAACTGGTGGTATGATATTAGGCCAAGTTTTTCACTGTTTCCATAGATAAAACTTATTCTTAGTAACATAAATAAGGCACTGCACAGGGTTTGTCCTGAAAGTATTGGCCATGCAAGCTATTTTAATTATACTGACATTGCTCCATACTTTCTGGACAGACCTCGTATGTAGCTTTTAATATTTCTTAACCTAATTACAGTGAAGCACAATAATCAGAGTTGTATTTGTGTTCATTCATTCTATGAGTACAGTAAAATATCTTACGATTTGTACATACTAATAAGATTTTGAGTGTGTGCGTAGATTATATATAATGGTAATATGCATGTTTATGTTTTTCATAAAAATTATAATCACTTTGTTATCTTTTATGGGTCTTCATGGGTTAAGGAGGCATGGTACATTTTGTGTCTCAACTTCTAAATTTATTCTAAAGTTAAATACTAGATCAATGCAACCAAATGAGGCTTCTGTCATAATTACTACTAACTAGCAAGGCTAAATCAAGCAAATGAAAATCTGTCATTTAGTGATGTTGGACCATACAATCTGTCCCGAAAGTATTGAGCCAATGTCAACATAATTAAAGCAGTTTGCGTGACCTATACTTTCAGAACAGACTTCATACATTCTTACTAAGAAAAAATAGTATGGGAGAAACCTTTGATCTTATTTGTTAGGTATTATTCTGTAAGATACATACTTGACAGCTTGAAATAAGTGAGTGCTTGATTTTCAGAGAGCTGTTATACAAAAATAAATCTTCACATTTCATTAAATTTATTTTCTCTTCATAGTTGAGCTATAAACCCCTGACATTTTCAACAACATCCATGGATGGGGTTATTTAAACCAGTGGCTTTCAAATTTCTTTGACTGCAGCTCTTAGTAAGAAATAGTTTACATTAGGACCTAGTATATACACGTATACAAAACTTTCGCAAAACCATACATACCCTTATAAAATGGAATAAACTGTAATATGTCTCCTCTACTGTTTTCTTTTTCATTTTATAAACATACTGGTTGTGACTTACCAAAGTGATTTCATGATCCACAAATGGGTCTCCACTGGCAATTTGAAAAACATTGATTTAGACAAGGTTTTTTATTGCTGGGGTACACAAGGCTTCCTTACATTATTATGTGTAGATAAAATCTGGCTAGATTTGGAATGGAAGCATTCTATTGGTGAATCATAGTTTAGTCAAACGAAGGTTGACTCATTATTTAAGAACATAGAAATACATAGTAATGACATAGATTTTCTCATCTATGTCTCCAGCATTAAAGATCTTAAAATAGAGCATTCTACAGTATATTATTCAAGAGTCTCTGTTATTGAAGCTGTAGAAATTATTTAATGGGGGCTGTACAGACTGATACATCAGTTTTCTGACTCAGAATATCCTACTTGAGAAGGGATTCATTTCATGAGCATTGTTGATGTATCCAGTGCAGATTTGAAAGCAGAAAAAAAATACTACTGTAAAAATGATAAATGATCAGAGAGAGATTTTCATCTTCTTTTTATGGTAAGGGAGTCCTTGAATAATGAAATTTCACAAGATATTGAAATGTATCTGAATTTTAATGAAAGAATTAATTTGAAATTGGGATCCCAAATGAAAAAGTCACCACTATTTATTTGTAAATAAAGTTGAGTATTTAGAAAATTGTTACTGGATTGATCTTCTTCTCATTTTATATGTCAATGTTCATTAAAATACAGTATGCTAAGAGATTTTGTTATGGGATGTAGAATAGAAAAATGTGATAAAAAAGAAACCATACTTCTGATTGCATAATGGGAGGTCTAAAGTGAGTGAATAGTTTTTTTTTTTTTTTTTTTTTTTTTTTTTATTCATTATTTTTAGTGAGAGGGGAAGAAAGGGAGGAAGAAATGGAGAGAAACATCAAGGTATGGTTGCCTTTCACTTGCCTCCAGCTGGGGACCTGGATGGAGACTTGGTTTGCAACCTGGGTATGTGCTCTCTCTGACTAGGGATTGAACCAGCAACCCTTGGGTGTCAATCCACTGAGCCACTCCAGCTAGGCCTGGGTAAATATTCTAAAATCTATATTTTCTACTACTCTCTATCTTTTTAAACTGTATTTTATTGATTATACTGTTATAGTTGTCCTAATTTCTTTTTCCTTTGGTCCTCTCTGCACAGGACCCCCTTCTCTCTAACATTCCCATCCCCCCTTTAGTTCATGTCTATGAGTCATGCATATAAGTTCCCTGGCTCCATGCTTTCCTATATTATTCTTTTTATTTATTTGTTTTTAAAGATTTTATTTATTATTATTTCTGGAGAGAAGGGAAGAGAGAAAGGCAGAGAGGGAGAGAAAACATTAATGTATGGTTGCCTTTCACCTGCCTCTATCTTTGGACCTGGTTGGAGACCTGGCTTGCAACCTGGTTATGTGCCCTGGCTGGGAATTGAACCAGCGACCTTTGGTTTCACAGGCCAGCGCCTATCCAGTGTGCCACCAGTCAAAGGCCCTATATTGTTCTTAACTTCCCCCTTTCTATCTTGTACCCACCAATTATGTTTCCTAATTTCTGCATCATTTCCCACCATTTCCCTATCTCTCCTCCTTTCTCTTCCCAACTGATAACCCTCCTAACGATCCCCATACCTATGATTCTGATCCTATTCTGGTTGTTTCCTTAGTTTGTTTGTTGTAGGTAGTTGTGAATTTGTTGTCACCATTTTTTTTTTTTTTTTAAGATTTTATTTCATTATCTTCAGAAAGAGGGGAAGGGAGAGAGGCAGAGAGGGAGAGAGACATCAATGTATGGTTGCTTTTCACCTGCCTCCAGCCACAGACCTGACTGGAGACCTGGTTTGCAACCTGGTTATGTGCCCTGGCTGGGGAATCGAACCTGCGACCTTTGGATTCGCAGGCCGGCGCCTTATCCACTGTGCTACCAGCCAGGGCTCCTGTTGTCACCATTTTAATGTTCATTTTTTTGATCCTCTTTTTCTTAAGTAAGTCACTTCAACATTTCATATAATAATAGCTTGGTAATGATGAACTCCTTTAGCTTTACCTTGTCTGGGGAACACTTTATCTGCCCTTTCATTCGAAATGATAGCTTTGTCTCTATCTTGTCAAAGTTTACATTTGAGGAGAAATGAGAATGTTGAAAATTTGTGTTAGTGTTCCTCAATGAATACCTTCAGACAACAAATTTATATTTTTAAATTCAGTCATAATCTTGAATATGTATCATGCTAGATTTTTTATTTTGATGTAAACAAATTCTTTCTGTTCCTATTTACCTTTTCTCCTGTGTCCTGTACCTTAGAGAACAATGCTGTATCCATCTGGCCTTCCTCCTAGAGAACTGGCTGTTGTCCAAGATCCCTTGCCCTTCTTCATTCTCCCTGTTCAGTCAACCACATCTTTGATAGTCTATTTCCTAGATATATCTTGAACTTGCCTTTTTTTTCATTCCCATTGCCATTTTTATATCCAGACCCTCATTGTATTCTAACTTAATTCTTTTTAGCCTCTGGAAATATCCTACTGTCTCTAGCCCACCTGTATCACTTTATCTTTGGCACTGCTGTTGAGATAGTCTAAAAATTCACTGATGATCATGCCTGCCCTCTATGGAAGAGTCTCTGTTCTTTTACTTTCTCTGGCCAGCTTTGCTCCCCCTTCAAATTGCGGTGGTGGAGCTTCCCTTGCTCCCTTGGATTTGACACTACCTGGGGGGCCACGTCCCTGTATTATCAGTGCTGTCAAGCTGTTTCACTGCAAGTTTATCTCTCTTCCTCATAAAATTTTAACTTCTCACAAGGCATTGATTGTATCTTTTTCCCAGGAAATACTAAGTGCTCAATATGTACTGGTGAAATAATTAGATGGAAGAACCACTGTTCCAAAACAATTGTCAATTCAGGCTGACGGTTATCAACTAGATTTATCATAAGTGGAACTCAACCTTTTCAATAGATTCTGAAGACGGTGGAAGTAGAGGACACAGGAAGTAGGGGAAATATTTTAGAGATTAATCTTTTCCTACAGATTACAGACTCAGTTAGGAATGGTAAACTCTGACATTGCATTTTTCAGAAAGAGATTGAAATCTACCCCTTTCCTGGCTTTTTCATAAGCACATGTAAATGATTTCCACATTGCATGTAGCAGCCTTTCCTGAACACTATACCCAAATTGGATGTTGCATTTTTAAAATCTAGACCACTTTATTTAAAAGAAAAATTCTTTAGCTATATACTATAACCGTGAGTGGACATCTTTGTGGGACTTTTTTTCTGAAGGAATTTCCCTCTTGCTACATTGAAGTTTCAGAAATTTGTGATTTAATAGCAAATGATTGCATCACTTGGCTATTATAATGGAAATATGTATGTATCAGAGAACTTATTTATTTTATATATGCTTGTTTCCTTTTTTATTATTATAATAGAATTTGAAGACAGAGATAGATTTCCTCCCTGCAGTGTTAACTATAGTAAGGGTTAGTATTATGGAATGCCATTCAACTACTGGTTCTTATAATAATAAATATTTCCATGACAAAATCTACTGTGAACATGTACTTTCTAGAAATTTCTCTCTCCCTTGGCTACAATTTTACCTTAAGGAGAATGCCGAGGAATGAAGTAGCTATAGATTACTTCTAGAAACTTGCAAGCAATTAAATAAAACTCATATATATGAACAGCGTTCCTTTCCCTTTATATTATTCTGCCATCAGTTATACGATATGTAGATACTGTTTTCTTTTTTGTTCCTCTTATTTAATGTTGATGCTCTTGGTGGTGCTATTGTCCATTTATAAATATGCTTTGAACTATACACAAAGAGTGTGTGCCAGAGATATTGATAAGCTAGATTCTTGGTCTAGTGACCATCGATTCACTTAGTCATTAAAAATATTACTGAGTAAAAAAACAAAACAAAACAAAACAAAACAAAATATTACTGAGTACCCCATTGTTGGCAATGTAATCATGAACATGAATCCTGGCTTCAAGGCCCATGAAGCCTAGAAATGGTGATGAAATGTGCACATAAATATGACCCAAGTTAAAAAGTGCTATGTTTAAATAATCCAACCACTGCATCTCTTGCTTAGACAGCTGCCAGGGTCTGCTAATTGGTCTCCCTACTTTCATTTCTTTACTACCTCTCCAATTTTTCAACACAGTAACCAGAGGGTCCTTTTGAACTGAAAGCCAAATCATGTCATTCCTCAACTCAGACTCTGTAATGACCTCCACTGCATTGCCAGAAGCTGTCCCTCAGAGCCCCCATCCCCATGAACTTCTGACCCCGTCTCCTAGTCTTTCCCTTCCCCACCTCCCTCAGGCTACTCTGGCCTTGGTTCACTTTGCTGTTCTTTAAAAACACAAGATGTGCTCCTTTTAGCTTTTCCCATTGGCTCCTGCTACTGCCTGGATGATCTTCCCGACACATCCCTGGACT
This sequence comes from Noctilio leporinus, assembly GCA_004026585.1. NCBI lineage: Eukaryota > Metazoa > Chordata > Mammalia > Chiroptera > Noctilionidae > Noctilio > Noctilio leporinus. Next base: position 33,134 of record PVIW01004119.1, on the reverse strand, counting down.
AACTCTCCCCTCCTTCAAGTCCTCATGTCTTGGCTCAGATTTCACCTTCTTAGTAAGCCCTACCTTGACCAGTATATTAAAAATTGGAATCCTGCTACACCCCATTTTTCTGCCCTTCATGTTATTTTACCACAGACTCTGTCATGTTCTAAATACTGGGTTTGTTTTATGATATATACAATAGTGTTTATTGTTCTTCATTAAAATGTCAGCTCCTTAAGGCAGGGATCTTTATTTTGTTTGCTGATGCCTCTGAATCATCTAGAGGAGTGCCAGCCTATAATAAGCACTCCTTGAACAGTAGTTGAATGAATGAAAAAATGGACAAGATTTACATATAACATATTATCATAATTTACAGGTGAAAGAAATTCATTCCAAAAGGAAGATCTCAATGGTAGTTTTTCCAAGATGGAACTTGATAATATGAATAAAATTTAGATATATCCAAATACATTTAGGTGCAACTGTTTTGCTCATTGTTTTAAGTATTTTTCTTTGATACTGTCTTATGAATTTTATTCATAGTATTTTTATTAAGGAAAGAGGCATATTGAAGAAATTGGAGAATGCCTGTAAAATTCTTTTTGATATGAAAATATGCTTTATCATTCACCTGTATAATGGTTCATTTTGTTTTGTTGTGGTCCGAGGAAAGAAAAAAATAAAAGGAAAATCATTGCAGCAATCATATTAAGCATATCACTTTCCTCCTATTCATTCAAAATGATCTCAGAGACCTACTGTCCTCAAGCTTACTTCTCACTAAACACTCATTAAATCCAACATATGCTTTTTAAAAAATTCTGTCATTTGAATGTCTTGCAGTTCTTTAACTTCTCCTCTTTGACAGAGTTAGAGAAAAAATAACTGCATAACTATTAACATTAGATAATTAACTAATGACAATGGCCTAGTTTATAGGAGAATCCTACATGGTTTCTGCTTTTTTTTTTTTTAAGATTTATTTATTTATTTATTATTTTTAGAGAGAGAGGGGAAAAGAGAGAGGCAGAGAGGGAGAGAGATATCAATGTATGGTTGCCTTTCACCTGCCTCCAGCTATGGACCTGGCTGGAGACCTGCTGGCAACCTGGTTATGTTGTCCTGGCTGGGAATCAAACCAGTGACCTTTGGTTTCACAGGCCAGCACCTTATCCTCTGTGCCATCAGCCAGGGACTCTGCTTTATTTTTAAATTTCTTACTTAAACTTCTCAGAGTGAAGCTTTTACTGTAACACTGAACATTGAATTTAGAAGTTCAAAAGTAGAATGATTGGAGGCCATGATGAAAAGTAAGGAACAAAGAACTAAGGAGCCATCTGAAATACAATTCTAGCTGATGCTTTGCTCATTTGTCACGAGGCTGTTGCTCAAGTGCTGGTGTTCTCTGCAAGCTTGCCTCTTGTTCCCCCTCACATTCCTGTGAGGCCTTTGTACTTGTCAGTTCACTGAAATTTCCAGCACTCATGTTTAACCTCTCAATGCACCTGATACACATGAAACACTTTCTTGGCCAGTATTCCTGGACACCACCCTCTGGTTTCCCTCCTGCCTCAGTGTTGTCTTCTGAGTGCTCTTGGTTTGATATCCCTCCTTCTCCTCCCTGCTGCCTCAAAATATTGGCGTGATGCATGGTCCAGTCCTCATGTATCTTGGTCTCTGGATCTGTACTCTGGAAGCGATCACATTTACTCCCATGCTGATGACCATGATCACTTATTGCTACCACCTGTCTTCTTCTAAGCTCCAGTTGCTTATCAGCATCCAATAGACGTCTCAAAATGAATGCTTGGTTTGCCTTTAGCATCAACTCTGCAACTCTCTCCTCCCTCTGTGTTGTGTATCTCAGCAAATGCCAGCATGACCATCCCCACTCATTCAGTTGCTCCAGCCAAAAATCCCCAATTCTTTCTCCACTCTACCTTTCAGACTAGACTGTCCAACCCTGTTGGCAATTTTTCCTGGCTCTACCTCCCAAGGATATTCAAATTGTCCCCATTTTCTACCTTCCCATTCTAGACACCATCATTACTTGTCTAGCCTGCTGCATTAGTCCCTAACTGGTTTTCCTGCCGCTACTCTTATCCTCTTATAGTGCCTTCTCAACCCAGCAAACCAGTGAGGTTTTACAGGGGTCAGTCAGATAATGGCACACTTTCCAATGAGTTTCTTTCATGCTTAGAATAAACTCAAAGACCTACGATGACCCACAAAGCCCCATGTGATTTGGCCCCTGATTTTTTTTCCGACTTCCTTACTACCTCACTTCCATCAACCCCAGCACTTCATCCCACTGGTAGGAACTCAGTAATTTTTTAATTACTTTAATTTAATTTTACTGTGTTTGTATTACATTTATCCTATTTCCCCCGCTACTGATCTCCCCCTTCCCACCTCCCTATGCCCCCTCCCACAGTCAATCCCACAAGTTGTCCATGTCCATGGGCCGCCCATGCTAGTTCCTTGATTAAACTGTTTCTCTTCTTTGCCACTTTCTCCCTTCCCCCACTCCCCTCCTGTCTGCACATTGAAAGTCTATTCCTTATTTCCATGTCTTTCTGGTTCTGTTTTGCTTATTTATATAATTTGTTCATTAGCCTCCTATATTGGGTGAAATCATATGGTATTTAATCTTTCACTGACTGGCTTATTTCACTAAGCGTTATACTCTTCAGTTTTATCCATGTTGTTGCAAAAGTTAGGACTTTCTTCTTTCTTTCTTCTGCATAGAACTCCATTGCGTAAATGTACCAAAGTTTTTTGATCTATTCATCCACTGAATGGCACTTAGGCTGTATCCAGCACTTGGCTATTGTAAATAGTGCATCAATGAACATAGGGGTACATAGGTTCTTCTGAATTGGTGTTTCAGGGTTCTTTGGGTATAACCCTAGCAGTGGAATCTCTGGGTCAAAATGCAGTTCTATTTTTAGTTTTTTGAGGAAGTTCCATACTGTTTTTCACAGTGGCTGCACCAGCCTGCATTCCCACCAACAATGCACCAGGGTTCTCTTTTCTCCACATCCTCGCCAGCACTTGTTTGTTGATTTGTTAATGATGGCCATTCTGACTAATGTGAGGTGATATCTCATGGTTTTAATTTGCATCTCTCTGATGGCTAGTGATGTTAAGCATTCTTTCATATGGCTATGAGCCCTTTGTATGTCTTCCTCAGGGAAGTATCTGTGCAGGTACTTTGCCCATTTTTTAATTGGGCTGTCTGTCTCCCTGGTGTTGAGTCACATAAGGTCTTTACATATTTTGGACATCAAACCCTTGTCTGAGGTATCATTGGCAAAATATGTTTTCCCATACAGTTGGTTCCTTTTTAATTTGCTGATGTTTTCCTTAGCTGAACAGAAACTTTCCTGTTTGATATAGTCCCATTTGTTTATTTGTTTCTTTGATCTATGTGTCTATTTTTATGCCAGTACCAGACTGTTTTGATTACAGTGGCCTTGTAGAATAGTTTGATATCCAGTATTGTGATTCCTCCTACCTTGTTCTTCTTTCTCAAGATGGGTGTGGCTATGCTTGGTAGTTTTTGGCTCCATATAAATTTTTGAAGTTTGTTTTCTATATCTGTGAAATATGTCATTGGTATTTTAATTGGAATTGCATTGAATCTATAGATTGCTTTGGGTAGTATGGACATTTTAATGATGCTAATTCTTCCCATCCATGAACATGGTATATTCTTCCATTTATTTGTATCTTCCTTAATTTCTTTCTTCAATGTTCTGTAGTTTTCTGAGTACAGGTCTTTTACCTCCTTGGTTAAGTGTATTCCTAAGTACTTTATATTTCTTATTCCTCTAGTAAAGTGGATTTGTTTTCTAGCTTCTATCTCTGATATTTCATTGTTGGTATACAAAAATGCCTTTGATTTCTGAATATTGATTTTATATCTAGCATTTTGCTTAGTTTACTTATTAGGTTGAGTAGGTTTTTGATGGGGTCTGTTGGGTCTTGTATGTACACTATCATGTCATCTGCAAATAATGACAGATTTACTTCCTCCTTTCCAATTTGGATGCCTTTGATTCCTTTTTCTTATCTGACAGCTATGGTTAGAACTTCCAAAATGATGTTGAACAGAAGTGGAGAAAGTGGACAGCCTTGTCTTGTTCCTTATCTTAGGGGGAAAGTTTTTAGTTTTCTCCTATTAAGTGTGATGTTGGTTGCAGATTTCTCATATATGGCCTTTATTATGTTGAGGTATGCTCCCTCTATTCCCATTTTGCTCAGCATTTGCTTACTTTATCAAATGCTTTTTCAGCATCTATTATTATGCTCATATGGTTTTTGTCTTTCATTTTGTTTATGTGATCTATTATGTTTATTGATTTGTGAATGTTGTACCATCCTTGCATCCCTGGGATGAATCTCACTTGATCATGGTATATGATCTTTATAATATATTGCTGGATCCAGTTTGCCTGTATTTTGTTGAGAATCTTAGCATCTATGTTCATCACAGATATTGGCCTATAGTTTTCATTCTTAGTTGTGTCTTGACCTGATTTTGGGATTAGAATAATATTGGCCTCATAAAAAGAGTTTGGGAGTCTTCCTTCTTGGATTTTTTGGAATAGTTTGAGAACGATAAGAGTTAGTTTTTCCCTAAATGTTTGGTAAAACTTGCCTATGTAGTCATCCAGTCTGGGGCTCTTGCACACCGGCAGTTATTTGATTATTGCTTCAATTTCACTAGTTGTTATTGGTCTATTTAGGCTTTCTGTTTCTTCTGGATTCAGCTTTGGTAGATTATACATTTCCAGAAATTTGTTCATTTCACCCAGATTGTCAAATTTCTTGTTATATTGTTGTCTTGTTTGTAATGATTTCTTACAATCCTTTGTATTTCTGTGGTATCAGTTGTGATTTCTCCTCTGTCATTTCTGATTTTGTTTATTTGGGTCCTCTCTTTTTTTCTTGATGAGTCCAGTTAAAGGTTTGCCAATTTTGTCTATTTTTTCAAAGAACCAGTTCTCGGATTTATTGATTCTTTGAATTACAATTTTAGTCTCTAAGTCATTTAATTCTGCTCTGATCTTGATTATTTACTTCCTTCTACTTGCTCTGGGCTTTGTTTGTTGTTGCTCTTCTAGTTCTTATAGTTGTATGGTTAGATTGTTTGTATAAGCTTCTTCTAACTTTTTTTGGTAGGCTTATATTGCTATGAACTTCCTTCTGAGGACTGTGTTCCATAGGTTTTGGGCTGTCGTGTATTCATTGTCATTTGTTTCCAGAAACTTTTTTATTTCTTCTGTGATCTCACTCTTAACCCATTCATTATTTAATAGCATGTTATTCAGTCTCTGAATTAGAATGTTTTTAGTTTTTTCCCTTGAGGTTGGTTTCTAGTTTCAAGCCATTGTGATCTGAGATACTTAGTATGATTTCAATTTTCCTGTATTTGTGGAGGTTTGTCTTGTGAGCTACAATGCGATCTGTCTTTGAGAATGTTCCATGTGCATTTGAAAAGAATGTGTATTTTTGCTTCTTTGGGGTGAAAAGCTCTGTATATCACTTAAGACCATTTCATCTAGAGTGTTCCTCAGTGCTACAATATCCTTGGTTTGTTTGTTTGTTTGTTTTTTTGCTTGGAAGATCTGCCCATTGTTGCTAATGGGGTATTTAAATCCCCTACTATTAGTGTGTTGCTGTCCATATACTTCTTGAAGTCCTCCAAGATTTTCCTTATATATTTGGGTGCTTCTATGTTGGGTGCATATATGTTTACAAGAATTATATCTTCTTGATGGATTGTTCCCTTAAGTGTTATGAAATGTCCTTCTTTGTCTCTTTTTATGGCTTTCATTGTAAAATCCATTTTGTCTGAAATAAGTATTGCTACCCCAGTCTTTTTTTTCATGACCAATTGCTTGATAGATATTTCCCCATCCCTTCACTTTCAATCTGTGTTGACCTTTTGTTCTGAGGTGGGTCTCTTATAGAGAGCATATATGTAGGTCATGTTTTCTTAATCCATTCAGCTACCCTATGTCTTTTGATTGGTGCATTTATTCCATTTACATTTAAGGTTATTACTGATTGATACTTATTTATTGCCATTTACCCCCTTTGTACCTGTGTTCCTCTCTGTATCTCTCTGTTTCTTCATCTTTTTAAAGCAGACCCTTTAGCATCCCTTACAATGCTGGTTTGGTGGAGATGTATTCTTTTAGCCTGCTTTTGTCTGGAAACTCCTTATATCACCTTCTATTTTGAATGAGAGCCTTGCTGGGTAGAGTATTCTTGGCTTCAGGCCTTTGTTATTCACTACTTGAAATATTTTTTGCCATTTCCTTCTGGCTTGTAGTGTTTCTGTTGAGCAATCAGTGGATAACCTTATTAGAGCCCCTTATATGTTATTAACTGTTTCTCTCTTGATGTTCCTTGTCTTTGAAAGTTGCCATTTTAATTATGATCTGTCTTGGAGTGGGTCTGTTTGGGTTCATCTTCATTGGAACCCTCTGTGCTTCCTGAACTTGTGTGATGTTTTCATTCATCAACTTAGGGAAATTTTCTGTCATTACTTTTTCAAAGAGGTTTTCCATCCCTTGTTTCCCTTCTCCTTCCAGTATTCCTATGATACAGATATTCTTGTGTTTCATGTTGTCCTGCAGCTCTCTTAAAAACGCTTCATTCTTTTTGTGTTTTTTATTTTTTTGCACTGTTTGGAATATTTTTCTACATTTTCCTCTAGCTTCCTGATCCCGATACTCTACTTCCTCTAGCCTGCTACTGTATTCTTCAATTCAGAAATTGTATTCTTCATTTTTCTCCTGGCTCTTAGTGATAGTTTCTATGTCCTTTTAATTCCTGTTGTAGTTCTCAGTAAGTTCCTTATAGCTTCTCTGGAGTTCTTCACAGCTCCCTGGAGTTGTTTGTGGTTCCCCTAGAGTTGTTTATAGTTTCATTTGAGCCCACTGAGCTCATTGAGCTTTTCTATCATCATTATTTTGAATTCCATATCTGATAGTTTTCCTGCCTCTATTTCATTTAGTCATCTTTCTGGGGATTCCTTTCTTTCTTCCGGTGATAAACTGTTCCTGTTTCTCCCCATTTGTAGGTATCTCTTCTTGTATGCCTTTGCTTTTTAGATTGGGCTTTTTTTGAGTTCCTGTCTTTGTGGTGTGAACTTCTGCTCTGCAGAGGTGCACTTTCTTTACTTCCTGGACTCAACTCTGGTGATGTCAGGCCATTCCATAGTCTGAGCCTAGTCAGTCTGCTGGAGCCAACCAGAGATTCACTGTCTTTTTGCCCTTCAGTTTTTAGTCCAGTTGATCTATCAGGTATAGGTACCACTGGGAAGGACCAATTAGCTCTGTTGTAAACCAGTCAATCTGTGATCATTGGTCACCTTTGGCACCACTGGGCCAATTAATTCTGTTGTAATCCAATCAATGTGTGATCAGCTGTCAGGCTCAGGCGCCACTGGGTAAGACACATTGATTCAGTTGTATTCTGCTGAATCTCTGATCAGTCACTAGACTCAGATGCTGCTGAACGGGACAGATTGATTTAGTTGTAAGTCAATGACTCTGTGATCAGTGGTAACCTTAGGTACCGCTGGTGAGGGCCAGTTAATTCAGTTGTAATCCAATGAATCTGTGGTCATCCACCAGGCTCAGGTGCCCCTGGGTAAGACAGATCAATTCAGTTGTAAATCAATAAATCTGTGATCAGCCACCAGGCTTAGGCACTGCTGGGCAAGACTATGAGGACCCCTCAGGCCACCTGCAGTGTGGGGGATGAATTAACATTGCAACTTGTCAGCTGCTCCGTCATTTCCTCCAAGCCACTGCTCCACACTCTCCTTAAGTGTCTCTAGTCCACTCTACCCTCCCTCTGCTGGAGCCCAGGGTAAGTGGGTACTAATGTACTGTATTTTCATTTGTGGTCATTTTAGTAATTCTCTGTCTCTAGCACTCTCAGGCTAGCAAACCCTGTGGCTTTTTTGCTTTTCACAGCTGGATACTGCTTTACTCTCAGCTCTGTTGCTGTAGGCTGGGGAGCCCAGCTGGGGGTTTAGAACCCACCCTTTTCAGGTGGAGCCCCTGGCACTGTCCCTTTGGCTGCTGCCACCAGTGGGAGCCCAGCCAGCCATCTCACATCTCTGCAGTTCCTACCAGTCATTTTGTGATGAAGCATCCTCTTCTGTTTTGTCTGTGATTATAAGGGTTCTTTCCAGCTGGTGTTATTTTGGTTATTCCAGATAATTTTTCCCCAATTAAGTTGTAATTCCAGATTGATCCTGGGAGGAGATTGTATAGCTCCACTTACTTCTCTGCCATCTTGGTCCCCCCTCTTCAGTAATTTTTTTGAACAAACAAATAGTTGTTGGACAAATAAAAATTACTTGTTGAGTCTGGTTTTATTTAAATTTTACTACCCTTGTTTTCTTTGTTTTTTTCTTTCCTCATCAGAAATATGTTATTCTATGTATACAGTTCCCATTGAAGGTGATTTTCTAAAAATTATACTAATAAGAAAAAATGTAGGTGATCCAGAGAAACTGAAAATATTCACTGGAGATTATAAACCTTGACCCATTCATACCCTCCATCTGACATATTTTCATTAGCTTAAGATAATTCAGGTACAGGCAGAAGTTTAAATTTTTTTTTTCTTAGAGATATGAATTCCCACCTAACCAAATACAAAAAGACCATGAAGGAGCAAGACACAGAGAAAAAGACAGAATATGAATATTTATTTCCTGTAGTACTTCCTGAATAATTTCATTTCAGTCCATGAAGACTATCTGGAATCTACATCAATCACTTCATATTTGCCATGACCCAATTCCACTTGTTGCCCTTAGTTTGGTCAGAACTGGAATCAGATTTTCTGATGGATGTTAATAGGAACTCAACAAAAAATCATGAAGATAAAATATAGAGTGAGAAATGAAAGCAAGATGTTAGGTTAGGGGTAAGGTGCTCAAGGATTTATGCACCAAAAACCATAGAAGATAGATATAGGGGCCCTTTTGTTCCTGGGCTCCCAGCTCAGCTTCTCCACCCGCCCATTTCACCTATGGTCTGCTTACCTTCCCCCTCTGCTGGGTTCTGAGCTGATGGCAAGTAATTCTAGCATACTTTTTTATTTCAGGGCACAAATAAAGCCGAATGACCAGGCCAGTCATGTTTTGGGAGTCAGTCTTTCCCTGATGACTTGGTTGTTTTTTGTTTATTCACTCTTAAAAGAAATTCTCATAAAGAACTTGTAAATAATACAAAAGTAGGCATATGCAGGAAGTTTTAGAAAGGCTGTTCCTCCCTAGGGGAGTTCTTTACTTGTAGCAAAGGAGGGTGACTTTGTGGTCATTGTATCTAACTCTGAGTGTATCAATGAACAGCCTGCTCAGGTATTTGTTAGTTGATTAAATAATTGTCTCAATTTTTAAAAACCAATACTTTATTTAATTTAAACTAATCTGAGGGGTTTGTGGGCAGGCCAATCTGAGTAAAAATGAATTGTGAAATTAAAAAAAAAATGAAATTTATTTTCACTTACAAAACCTTTCAGCTAATAGCATTTTTCAAGTAGAGACCTTAATGGATCAAAAAATAAGAATTGGATATTACTAGTACATTGTTTATGTGCAAATGATGATGCCTAAGAACTAATAAAAAGTTGTGTTGAAGTAAGGAGATCAATATGTTCTCCCTAACCTCATATTTTTTGGGTTGACATATGTTAATTCAAATTATTTCTTAATTTTTCTAAATTTAGAATTGCAATGGGCAAAGAGAATTTTTAAACTATATGTGCAAGAAAATATCAGTTTATACAAACCGATGAGTGGGGAGAGAATATTTGAAACTGAAACTATTTTAGAAAATCTGGGCCAGGACATTATTCCAGTTATAATACTTGGTGTTGGTATTGGTTATAGTCTATGTTTGCAGGCATGGAAACTGAGGCCAAGGACATGATGTACAGTTATGATAAAATTTATGATATATTTGAAGATATTTTATTCAGTGACCTTTCTATTTTCTAGAATTATATTTTACTTAGATATATCTGCAGACTTTAAAAGTCTTCTTTAGGTGAGTCTTTGGGCTTATATACTATTTACATAACAGTTATATAAAATTTAAAAAGTTATCCCATCTAGTTATTAATTTAGTTAATATTAACTATTATGATGCATTTGTAATTGCTCTTAATTTTTATGTTTTGAAGGTTTGTGTTTTTTTAAATATAATTTTTAGCCTCATTGTATCCATTTTTTTATTGTTTAAATAAGCATGTGGCATTTAAAAAAAATTAAGCACTTTTTTCAGGTGTTTTCTTGCACTATAATAATTGTAAGATTAAATTGAAGAGTATAACCCAGACCCATGTGGCTGTGTTGGTTGGGCATCATCTGACAAAATGAAACATTGATGGTTTGATCCCTAGACAGGGTAAATGCCTAAGTTATGGGTTTGGTCCCCAGTCGGGCAGTGTTAAGAAGGAACTGATTGATGTTTCTCTCTCACATTAATATTTCTCTCCCTCTCTTACTCCCTCCCTTCCCCTCTAATACATGAAAATGTTTTTAAAAGTATTGCAATAAATAAAGAGTATAAAATAAGATTCAGTTTGAAACAACTGCAACCTATGCCTGTAAGTTTCTAATTCATGTTTGAATGAGTATATTTTATCAAAATTTTATAAGCTCTATACATTATTCTTTTATTTAACATATGTTAAATGAATTAACCATAATAAGCACATATTAAATACCTACTTGAAGGTGATGGAGAGATGTTTGGGGACTTTACCTTCATTTTCTAATGCCTAATTCTCATACTCTCCCTAAACTTGGGGAAATTTTGTATTGTACCAGCCATGAAGAAGTTTGAATGTTAAAGCAATTTTTCTTTTAGTTTTCTTACATCTATGGAAATTAAGCAAGCAAAAAAACATCTTAATTCAATACTGTATTATGCCTGAGGTATTAAATACACAAAAGTCAGTAAAATAAAAGTGATGGTTCCTAGAACAAGTGTAATTCAGACATATTGTACATATATATTAAAGTATAAAAGTTAGCACCATATGTACAAAATACTACATGGGCCCATTTGTGTCACCACTGATAAATGCACAACTCCTATAGGAGCTGTGAGCTCTTATCAGAGCCAGGATTCGAGTCCCAGATATGAGAGAAGTTTAGGTACAGTTGTGGGAATACTACTGTACTTCTTCTGTAAATTTTAAATTTCAACCAGAATGCTGGAGAAGCAGATATTTCATTAGGGAAACAATTCTAAAACTTATAATTTTTATAACCACAGATTTATTTCTATGCTGTCATTTCAGTAAGGTGTTTACCATTTATGGACTTTGTTAGTCATTTATTAACTTTTTTCCCAACAAATATCTATTGAGAATTTACTGAGAGGCAGACTACCCTAAATACTTTGGATCCTTAGCAAACCAGACAATAATCCTTGACCTTGTGAAGTTTACATACTGTCTGAGGAAACATAACAAATAAGAAAATTATAAAGTATAATAAAAAATGAAAAAAAGAACAAGTAGGGAAGGGAGAAGGTTGGTGGGTAAGTTGCAATATGTTAAATAGGGGAAGACGTGAGCAATGACTGGAAGGCTTATGAAGTCAGCCAAGTTTACAGATGGATGGCTTCAGGCAAGGTGAACAACTGAAGCAAAAGTTCAAAGGCAAAAGCATGTCTAGCATATTCAAGCTACAGCTTCTATGTGGCTGGGAAAGGGGTAAATGAGAGAGAGAGTGCTAGGAAATGATATCAAAAGGTTATCATAATCTCACCTATAGTAGGAAGTTAATGAATAAAACAAACAAATGAGAAAAATAGAAGTGGAGGCATGGAAACAAGGAACAGACAGTGACCAGAGGGGAGGGGAAGAAAGGAGAGATCAAAGGGGAAGGGTCTAGTCAGGGAACATGTGTAAATAACCCATTGACAAGGGCAGCAGGTGAGGATTGACTGTGGGAGCAGAGAGGGGGATTTGGGTGGGGGCAGGGGAGAGCAATGGGGGAAAGATTGAGATAACAGTAATAGAACAACAATAAAAATAAAATAAAAATTTAAAAAGTTATCAGGAGACTATTATCTGGGTTTGACTTCTGTTTTGAGAAAATTAGGGTACAGTCCTAGGGTTTTGAGCAGAGAGCAATGAGATCTGACTTTACTTTTAAAAGTGTCAGTCCTTCTGGCCTTTGTGTTTAAAGTAAACGGTATACAGACTGCAGTAGCAGTACAGTACTAGGTTTTATTGGAGACTCTATAGCCTAGAATAAACCAGGCTACAGGTTTAAACCAGGTGTTAACAAGAGTGGAGTTGGGTGACAAATGCCATGTTTTGGAGCTAGTTGGAAGGTAGGCCCAGTAGAATTTCCTATTGGATTGGGTATTGAGTATGAGAGTAGAAAGGAAATCCAAGATGTTTCTAAGGTGTTGGCTTGAGTGTCTGGAAAAATGGTATTGCCATCATCTTAGGTGTACAGTTAATGGTGAAATAGGCTTGGGAAGGAAGATTAGAAGTTCAGTTGGGACTTGTGAATTTGAGATATATTTTATACATCCAAGTCAACATGTCAGGTGGATGTAAAAGTGTGAACTTAGAGAAAAGTCTAGGCTATAGATATAATTGGGGAGCCATGAGCCTCAAGATGAAATGTGAAATCATGAGTCTGAATGCAGAGATCAATGGAGTGGGTGAAGATACAGAAGTGAATATGGTCAATGACTGAGCCCTGGAGTGCTCCAATATTAAGATGTCAGTGGAAACAGGATGAATGAGCAAAGGAAAGTGAGAAGAAATAACCAGTGAGGGAAGTGAAAAGTGATTAGTGGGGTCAAATATTGTTGAGAGGGAAAGTAATGTGAAGACTGCACATTGGCCACTGAATTTAACAATGTAGAAATCATTAGAGACCATGATAAAAACAGCTTCAGTGGAATGGTAAGTGCAAACATTTGATTGTAATGGGTTCAAGGAAAAAAATGGATAAAGTATATACACTCTTTTTTATGTATTTTAATGAAAAGGTAGCAAAGAAACGGGATTATACTTGATGCAGATAGATCCAGAAAGTGATGTGCTGATAATATTTAACAACTGGTTCTCTAGGTAAAAAACAATTTTGATTTGTAGATTTTGCCAATTTTGATAGGATGAAAGCCTCAGGGTGGTTGATAGCCCTGACTGAAGAGTTGGAAAGAGATGTGACAATTGGCTCTCGAAAGCTTGCATGGGCCAGCTCTAGTGTACCACCATTGCGTCAACAGGCGTTTGGCTTTGTTTTAAGGTGAGAAAAATAACAGCTACCTTGTACATCCTGAAGGGACTAATCGAGTCAATAGCTAAGAGTTGTGATATAGTCAAGAAAGGAGTGAGCTGCTTGATTAAATTTCCCAGAATAGGTGAGATTGAATGTAATCCAATTCACAGGTACAGGTTAGATACAAATATATATAGTTCATCTGTTTTAGCAATGGGAGAAGCCAGAGCATATAGTGAAGGTTCTGTAGGTAGTTGTGGTAGAAGGAGTCTCAATACTATTTGCATGGAACAGAAACCCACTTAAATAAAATTAGAAAGCAAAGTGAAATTTTTGGAAGAACATAGTGGTAGTTCAGAAAACCCAGAGGGACTAATTATGAGTTTCATCAAGTGATGGACTCTTCTCTCTTGAGTTTTAGGTATACGTGTATTCTCTATCTCTGGAGACTGACAAATGTTAGTCATTGACACAAAGACATCATGCACCTATAAGGCATTCTTTTAAAAATCACTTATTGCCATTTTAATCTTCTACTAGAAATGAATTGCTTTTGACAATTTTTTATACTTTATGTATCATAGATCATTTAGTCTTTGTGAGAAAAGGAGCATGGATTAATTACTTTCATATACTGAAAAAGATATATTACATTATGCTGATGTTTAAGAATTAATTTGTCTTCCAAATTAGTTTTTGAATTATATAATAATATACATGTGTTGTTAAAGGCTTAAAAATTATAGTAGGGAATAAAATGAAAGTTAAAATCTTCCTCCCTGACCTCTTTCCACTTTAAAACTCCCAGAGAGAGAAAGACATTTCTTATGTAGACTGGGGAAATGTTTTATGTATATTTAACATATTCATATACATATAGACATGGTCTTATGCACCAAAACTACTTGACGTTTGTTCTTTGAAATTCCCTGCATATATTTCTACTCTAAGAATATTTATGGCATTGGGCTAAGAAATCACTTGAATCCCAAGACTAACTTTCTCTCCTGAACAGATCTGAAATAGAAACTCAAAGTAACTGTACTTTTTCTTATAATAACAGTTCCATTTTACTGAATTATGTTTTAGAGAAAAGTTATGTGACTTGTCCATGGTCATATAATTAGCAAAAGACACTGGTGAGATTCAAACCCACATCCTTATTGAACTGATCTCTACTGTTTCCAAAATGATTTTGCCTCTTAATTATAGATTACAGGAATCTCTAAAGTCCATTGTCAGTAAATGAGCATTTGTTTTTGAGGCAAAATACTTTATATACACTTATAGATCTGGAGGAATCATTGCTAAGACTTTGTCTACACTTAGTATATTTCCATTTTAACTATTGAAGTTCCTCAAACCTGTATTTGATCATCAAAGGGGTACACTAATGCTAAGTACAATAAAATATCTTCTGCAAATATTTTGAGCAGCTTAATCAATAATGTAGTAGATGAAGCACATATACATCCAAATGAAAGAATTAAAAAGAAAAGAAGGTCTCTTTCTCTTTCTTGTTTTCTTAATGGGGAAGAAGCAGGAAGGATTGAAAGGGTAGAGGTGACAACTCAACAAGCTTCCCTTGTATGTGTACTAGCTATTCAATTTAGTTATATGACATTGTACCAGCTAGTGGTGCTTTAGAGGCAGTAGTCAAAAAACAAATATTAACTAAAATTTAACCAACTTGCAAATTTACTGCCATTAAAAATGAAACAGAACCACTATGTCTACTCAAAACAAAAACCCTGGGTATTAGAAGACATCTACTGTTTAGAAATATGTACTAACTAATAAATGCCAGACAGCATTTCCTACTATGTGCAAGTCTGTGCCACCTACCCATCAGATAGATGAGTCACTGTGCACTTAAAATATTGTCAACCTAATGTAAAAAAATAATGCTTAACATTTAACAAAAAAATATTGAAGTTTTCAAACAATTAGAAAAAGAGGAATGCGTTAAATAATCAACATTATGGTAGAAATAGGGGAAGTTTTAATAATTTGAAGAATAAAAATAAGGTTCTAAGGGTTGGTTAAGTTCCTTAAAGAGACTGAAAAGCAGAGAGCTACAGCCCTCAAGCTATGAAAAGGCACTCCTTCCTGGTGACTTGACAAAGCAATTCTGGGCACTGTTCTGTCAGGGTGAGGTACCGGGAATGCCCAAATCATTGTTAATCTGGGCTGCTAGGGCTGATAGTTTCAGAAATGAAAGTAACTGATGGACATTCTGGTAGGTTAGCCTGATCCAAACAACAACGCAGGGTTCATGTTTAACAATGGATTAAAATCAGTTGATGTGTTGGGGCCAAGTTTTGCGACTTTGAAATGAGAGTGTTTTGGGAGAGGAAATAGCAGCTATGGTCAATCTGCAGGAGGAACTTGTTAGGAAAAACAAGACCAAATTAGGCTATTTTGATATTGGACAGATTTTTATAATCAATCACTCTGTTTTGGTGTGCATTATTTCAGATGTTAAATAGATCCAAGAAGTCAGAATTTTACACACACACACACACACACAACACACACACACACACAATTTTCACACTAACAATATATTTGTTTCTGTATTTCCATATATATGTATACATTTATACATCTATTTATATACTCATACATTCATGTATATATCAATATAAATAAATCAAATTCATCTTTTAAAAATAGTTGCATGTATTCTATTGTCTAAATGCATCATAATTAAATTAGCCAACTGAATTTAATTTCAACTAAGTAAGTTTGCATTGACTCCATTTAAAATGTGTTTTTATTAGCTTTGTCTTAATCATGATTTTGGTGATCTATGACCTCCATCTCCCCATTACCCTGATTAACTGAAAACTGCCTACATATTATTGGGAAACTTCATAAAAAGTGGTATTTAAAATTAATTTTTAAAGTAAACTAAAGATCAAAATACCTGGATTCTATATTTCTAGCTTCAGGACTTAGATAGCATGTGAATTAATAAAAACAATTTACCCTAACAGTAGTAAACTTATGACAGATGATGTGTAGTTATAGATTTGTTCCATAGATTTGTTCCAAATTTGTAAAGGAATACAGAAACTTGTTCATTGGCAGAAAGTCAAGCAAAACATTTCTGGGAAATAGAATCAAGACTCCTACCAGATTAACCATCAGTTTAAACCAGGGAAACACTTTTAGTGGCTATCTATCATTTTATTAATGGGAAGGTAGAATATTATCTTAGGAGAAAATTAATAAATTTCACTTTTGTATTCCTCGATTACTTTGTTTTTTGGTGGAATGTGCACTAATCTGTCCTTCAGCCCTGTCAAGAGTTTCCGGGCATGTCCTGTAGCTCGGTAGCAGTTTTTAAAACCAACTTCACTTTTAAAGCTCCTGCACCATTCTTGATTTCTTTACAATTCTTCTCTTATGTTGTATTTTTGTTAGTGTTGAGCTTTCTTATATTAATTTCCTTTCCATTGTTTGATGAATTCTGAAACATTGATTACTTTTAGATACTCTGTCCACTGGTTAGTTTTGTGTGCATTTTTTTTCTTTTTTCAAGGACATTGAAGGATAGGAGACCCAGTAAGCTTTTCCTATTTTGGCATTATTTTCACTTTAGAGATTACATTTAGTTAAACTTACCTGATAGCTCCTTCTCTAGCTTTCATTTTATAGTTATCAAAGGCATTAAATATGTATATGTATATCTGATCCATCTATCTTTACACAAGTATTATATGTGCTTGTGTGTAGGTATGTATATACGTATATACATATATACGTATGTTATATACACGTACGTATATAACACATTACTATATATATATATATATATATATTCTGTCTGCCTACATGTATGCATAGATAGATATGATTCAGTTTCACTTTCTTTGTTTTGTATGACAATTGTCTGCTTTCCTATGTGGCAATATTCAAATTTTAGCTTCATTTAGAGGATTAGGGTTTATTTTTTTCCTCCTTGGTACATGTTTAGGCCCTTTCTCCATTAGGAAATTATATATAAACTCAACTTCTTTTTTTAAGTAAATTTATTGGCGTGCCATTTGTTAATAACAGTATGTAAGTTTCAAGTGTACAATTCTATAATCCATTATCTGTATATTGCTTTGTGTGTCTATGAGTTTGTTTCGATTGTTCATATAAATTCAACTTCTCAGTTTCAAGAAACAGGAGATTTAAAAAAAATTGTTTAATTAGATGTTTAGAGCTTTAAAAATGAGGCATGATATTTTCCAAAGCATTGCTTTTTGGTGAGCCTTAATAAGTATCATAACATAATGTTGGATTTTTATATACATTTTAAAACTCTTGATTCATAATGTAGATTGTAGTTTAATAATTTAATTGTGTTAGAAGATATACTAAATATTTGATAGATGTCCTGAAGACAAATGTTGTGTGCTAAGAAGAGTCATAGTTTTAGCAAAGATTAAGACAGAGCTGAATCCCTAGCCTATTAGTTGCGAGCTGAGCAGATTACGGGGGTGGATCCATCCCTTCAGGGAAGTCTAACTGGTACAATGTAATTTACTTTAGGTTTTCAATATCTTTTGGTTACTTCATCTCCTAAAAGGATAACTTTGAAAGTAAATTGCAAAAGCAACCATATTAGACCCTTCTGATGAAGAATTAGAAAAACAGATCAATATAAACTGAAGTGTGTATTTTTCTAAATCAGTATTAACATGGCAATCAAGAGGTGATTTATATGCTTAAAATACAAATTAATCATCAAGAGTTTTTATATCAAACTTTGCAGTTAAAATATTCAGGCATTGTAGTTCAGAAAAAATATTGTCAGTGCCCTGTGACCTAATGACTGTAGTCTTTGGTCACCAGCATGTCTCCTATAAGCTGGTATTCTGCGTGTAATAGATGTACATGCAAATGTTCTGATTTTACACATTGTAATAAATCCAGCAATTATGAGACATACTTTAATTAGCTCCTGTGAACTGAAAGGCATCCTTAAGCACCCTAGATGTCCTTCCCATACATGGATGCAGTGTATGTAGGGCAAGAGGGTGCCTCTCTACTGCAATCTTTCAGTTCTTGTCCTTTCTCCTGGGTGACAATTCTATAATGTAAGCATCTATCTACTACGAACTGAACTGAAACCTCCCATCCATTTTGCATAGAACACTGGACAGCCATTAAAATAGAAACAATATTTTCTCCTTCCTGATGCAGAGGAGATTTAAATTGGTATCCTGGAGGTAAAAGGGCATATCGCTCATCACCTAGTGTCCAGGCTGTTTTTTTTTTAAAACAGATACAAGAATATGATTCTTTTCCCAATTTTTGGGAATACAGTCATTTAAAAATATTTTATTTTTATAAGTGCTTACACAATTGATGATCTTTGAAATATTCTAATTTGTATGGATCCATTTTAAATATCAATTATTTAAGTTCTGAGCAAAATGGTATAGGTGAGGGTGTGTGTTTATTTCTGGATTTTCTTTAATAGGTCGTGACTATCCTTAAAAATAAAGGGAAGTAAAGATTTAGAGCATTCAAACCAAAGTCTTTATTATTTAGGTAAGAAGGTATTTATTGTTCATGTGTTTTTAGGTTGATGTATGTGGTTATGGCTACAAGTGTCTATTTCACATTTATGTAACCTCAGTTTTTGTTAGCTGCATTTTTCATCTTGTGAATAAAAACATTCAGTATTCCTCCAGTGTATGCACACTTGGCAGATTATTTTACAGAATCAGTCTGGAGCTATAGTCTCTGTATCTATAAATGGGCAGATTGAACCAGACAGTCACTGAATTCCTTATCTTTAAACTTCTGTGACTATGAAATACAAGACCAAAATTTCACCTTTTTTAATGAACTGAGATGAAGCTGAATTAAAATAATTTCTTTAAAATTAAACTTGCATTTTCAGAAAGAATTCCAAATATTATAACATTAAATTCTCCACTTTAAAATTTTCTGACATACAATAGCACTGCAACTGCTGTATATATGGTCCTTCTGAATTTAGCTACACAGTCCTAAGACCAGAACTTAAATACTTTACAAATTGAATTGCACTTGTGTTAGAAACTGATTGATAAAATAAATTACTATATCTTGTAGGTTAAGATTTGAGTTTTGCAATTGTAGCTGTTACAAATTACCTGAAAACCTTTTTATATTGCATTTCTTATGGCTGTATTTTACAATTGCTCTAATAAAAAATTCTATACAAAAATTGTTTGATATTAATAGCAATCATTAACAACTTGATAGATTCTTGTTAAGTATATTTGCAATACATTTAATCTTATTAAACTCAGCCTTGAGTTGTTTCTTCCAAATATTATAGGTCTTTATGAAGCTAGCAATATGAAAAAAGAGATTTCAACCATTTTAGGCCAAAAATTAGGTTTAGCTTAATGGATCAATTTTTTTCTTATTAAACTGCGTCTGACCAGTGCCAAGTAATACATTCAGCATTGATCTTTGTCTCACCCTGCTGTAGCTTGCGTTCTCTTTATGTACATGAAAAATAAGGTGCCAGGAATGAAAACAATGCCTGTATAATACAAATATAGAATTTTTTTCAGCCTTCCATTCGGTTTATCATTTCACTTTGTTATTAATGCCTTGCCTGCTGCTTTTCAGAAATGTGTTTTTAAAAAGCACATTTATTTCCATAAAGAATGCTTTCTTCTGGTGTAATTATAAAAAACATACACCATATACTGGAGTACATCAATTGTTTCAGGGGTAGAGACAAAATGTATGAGACCTATGTGTGAACAGTCCCCTCCAGGGACTTTCCCTATTAACACCAAGGATCTGACATGCACTGGTTAGAACTGGGGTTCAATTTTGCAATTAATTTTTTAGTAAAAATAGACAGATAAGTGAAAGTGGAACCAGATGTTAATACATACAAAACATGCACATGACAAGTTTACAATGATATCAGTGATTTTTTTTTTTTTATAAGTTCTCAGTCGTTGAGACACTTAGGGTCACAGCAGGAGACCTCAAACGTCTTCATACCACTCCTCCTGTCTTTTTCGACCCCTGATACATTCTGCGTACTTCTCAGGAGGATCTTACATCATTACCGCCGCTTAGCACTTCTCCTCTGATTAAAGTTTTCCTTGGCTCTTCACTTCCATAAAGGACAGAATCGAAACTATTCCTGGGCATTTAAAAATGGGAAATTGATTTTCAACCTGAGTTTTTGCCCTTGACTTGCACTTCCCCCAAGCAAACCTTGGAATGCAAGGGTTTCCAAATACACCTTGCACATTTTTAATTTTCTGCTTACACTTGCTCCCTGTTAAAATGCCCTTTCCATACATCCTTTCTCCTTACCCCCTGCCCAGTTTCTACCCACTCTTCAAGCCCCAATTCCGCATGTCACTGTTGCTTTGAAAAGTTTTCTGCTCACTTTCACAAAATGTGCCTTAATGGAGATATAGACTGAGAAGTTGAACAAATTTCAATTTAATTCACTTAATTTAATTTTTTTTTGTCCTCACCCAAAGACATGCTTATTGATTTAGAGAGAGGGAAATAAATGGGGGAAAGAGAGAGAAACTTCAATGGGAGAAGCACCCATCCATTCTCTCTCGTATGCACCCCAGTCAGGGACCAAACCCTAGGTATGTGCCCTGAGCAGGAAGCAAGCCCACTACTTTCTGGTTTGCGGGACAGTACTTCAATCAACTGTGCCACACTGGCCAGGGTAAATTTAATACATTTTTTTTTTTTTTAAGATTTTATTTCATCACTTTTAGAAAGAGGGGAAGAGAGAGAGGCAGAGAGGGAGAGAGACATTAATGTACGGTTGCTTTTCACCTGCCTCCAGCCACAGACCTGGCTGGAGACCTGGCTTGCAACCTGGTTATGTTGCCCTGGCTGGGAATCGAACTTGTGACCTTTGGGTTTGCAGGCCGGCGCCTTATCCACTGTGCTACCAGCCAGGGCTTAATTTAATACATTTTTTTATCACCAAATTGTTACTTGACCTTGGGCAATTTACTTAACCTCAATTTAGTAATCTCACTCCAACTTTATGAGAGTGACCTGCTGCCTACTATGCTAACAGGGCACCTTCTCTCACTGCAACTTTAAAGTGGAGATTGTGTTAATTCCATATAGTTGTAAGAAGTAAGTGGATTATGTATACTATCATATAAGCTTGGCATACAGCCGGCATCCAAACGAATAATTTTCTTCCTACCCCCTCAGCTCCTTTCATTTGGCACACTTTATGTATTGCAAAACATAATTTTTCTCTATCTACATCTGTTGCCTTATCAACTGATGTTTTAAGTTTTTTCCCATAGTGATACCCCCATATATTATTTTGTATCTGTCATGATGCAGAACAAAGTGATCTACACATGGTATATATGATGTGATGATGTTTAAAGAATTTTCCCAAAAATGAAGGTAAGAGAAAAAATATTTTCTCCTCCATTATTTTAAAGAAAGTTATGCTTGATCAGGAAGCCTGGGTCTGCTGATAGCCTAGCGGAGTGACACCCAACGTGAGGTGTGTGCATTGTAGTCAGAGGGAGGATGTACTGGAATTCAGAAGACCTCAGTGGTGTCTTTTAATTTGAGCCAGGTGGTATCCCCCACTCTGTTCCACCAGCAGTGAAGTGGTAAGACATCTTGTATTTCAAAACAGACCACTTACTATATTATCTGGAACGTAGTTGTAATGTGAGGTTCACTGTTGTCTCTCTGGCTGTGGATGAGAGTGATAATCCTTAAGAAGCTGTGTTGTATTTTCTGGACCTTGGACCATGTGAGGTTGTTAAAGCCTTGACCCTTTTCTGTTACCCAATGGCAGCACCTTTGCCATTCAGGGGCTGAGGCACCCCTGAGAAAATAGGAAATCCTATTTGGAAGTTCTTGGTAATGAGTTTATGGGTGACCGCAATTATTATGGATGTTTTGGTAAGTTGTATTCCTTAAAGATGGGTTCCTTAGTGATTACAATTTATATAAATACTAGAAGCATAAACCTTTCATAATTTACTCCAAGGCAGCCACGGTGAAAACCTATGTTTTCATTATAGACATGTGCATTCAAACACACACATATACACATACATATATGCATACTAATAGAGTAGTTTGAGTGTCTAATTGCATAACTGGCAGAGGGATCCATTCTGTCTCTGGGGCATGAGTAAAGGTGTTCCAAGTTGTGTATATGGCATGAATTCAAAACAAAGTGAATGCAAAAAGGGTTCCTGAAGGAATGCCTACTTTAAAAACAATGTTTATATTGTAGGTATGTGATTTATGTCCCATCAACTCCCTCAATCTTTTCTAATATCTAATTACTTATTGTATATAACCCAACTTTTTAAAGTTAATAAACATTAAAATATGACTGAAAGTCATGTTTTATGCCTTTAGGCTTCTATCTCACAGTATACTGCATGAGAAAAATGTAAAGGCCAGTGGCAGAAAATACCTATGTCTTTGTGACATTTTCCCAGGGAAAATTGTGTACACACTGAAATTTCAGCTAACTGGAACTCAGTTCATTGGCTTTTTTTTTTTTTTTTTAATTTTATTGTTGTTGTATTACATCCATCCCCTGTTTGCTCCCCTCTGTCCCCCTGCCCACCCACAATTCCCCCCAAAGTTAATACCACCTATTGTCCAAGTCCATGGTTCCTTTATACTAGGTTCTTGTCTAAACTGCTCCCCTTCCTTGCCTCTTTTTTCCCCCTCATTAGCTTTTTTATGAAAGTTAAAAATAAAAATAATGCCTATAATGTTTTTCAAAAATTTAAACTGTCCAGATGGGACAAAAAAGACAAGTGAAAGTTCCTCTTAACCAGCAACTTCCCTCTCCTTGGAAATCACTTGTAACTCTTTTCTTCTTCTTTACCTCCATCCCTCCCATTGGCCTTCCCACCAGCTCTCTTTTGATCCTTCTCTTTCTATTTTTGTTCTTCTATTCAATTATCTTGTCAGGTGGGAAAATTATTCTATTATTTTTTGAGTTATCAATCTTAGGCTACTCAGATGATTGTCTGCTATGAAAGGTACATTCATTTTACACAATCACTGCCTTCCACATCCTCTCACACCGCTGCCTTCTGATTTTCGTCAAGCATTGTAACACGTGCATTCTATTTTGTAGCCATAATTAAGTCTTCTCTTTCATCTTTCTGTTTTTAACTGTGGGATGATTCTACACGCTTTAAATCAATACAACAGTATGTAAATACTCTTCAGCACAGTACCATGAGTTCTGGTTGGGCTTAGTGTAAAGGTAGTAATATTTCACTATACTCCTACTACTGGAAAGAGAGGCTCTGAAGAGTCCACCTCCAATGGATATATAAATCCCATCAAGTTTTTTTCCCTTAATTTCCAGGTGTTTGTCTTCTTATTTTTTCATAAGTAGCCTATTCTTGTTCATGGATATCACATTCTTTTAAGTATCTTGGAAGATATTAATGAAAAATTTTTAGTTTTGTTTCCTGAACAATATCTTTTCTCTGTGAACTCATCTGTTTTTGGTCCTTTCATGCTCTGGGTGCCCCTGAAATATGGTGATTCTGTATGTGTGTTTCCTTTGCAGCAGGTAGGTTTCCAAAGGACTCCCTTCCCCCTCAGATGGATGCACTGCATGTTTGCCAGGTTTTTCTGAAGGAGGTGTGGGCACCAAGCAGACAGACATTGGGGTGCCTCCTACAACAAACAAGACTTTATTTTGGCCTTGGAGCCTTTGATTTTCTCCTTTTTTCTCTATTGCTGGACAGAAGAGAAGGTCTATTATTCCATCCAGCTCTGCTCAGTTTCTCTCTTAGCTCCAGCTCCCTCATTGGGCATACTTACCAGCCACATCACCCACTCTCATTAGAAAGAAATTCTTTTTTCTTTTTTCCTTGGACAAAACCTATTGTTTGTGTCACACACTGGAGATGGAGAATGGGAAAAAGAGCTCCATGGTTTAGCTGTTCAGAATGTAATTCTTCACTTCCCTTCCTGTTGACAGTTCCATACTTTTTAAACCTCTTGACTCAACTTGGGTAATGTTTCCTTTGAAGTTTTGGGTTGCTATTTTCCTTAAGTCTTTTCTCCATTAAGCTACTCCCATTTTCTTTGAATTAATTTCCTCTACTTTATGGCTTGCTTCTGGGTTGCTTTCTTATTTACCAGATCTCTTAGGGTTTTATTCTTTGGAAAATAAAACAACCAGCCATTTCAGTGGATTTGGAAAGGAAAGGAAAGTAGATGTGAGTACTTGTTTGCTTTCTTGAGCTAGAATCAAGATCAAGGGCTGACCTGACACAGTTGTGCCTGACAAAGATGACTCTGCCAGTACATGGAAGGCCGAAGGGGACAAACTGAAGCAGAGAGAATGGTTAGGAGAGCCCTATACCAGTTAAGGTGTAAGATGGTAAAGGTTTCAACTAAGACAGTTAAAGCAATTAAAAATGATGAATCTGCATTGGATATTTTAAAAAACTGGTTTTAATTATAGTAACCATAGAAAATATGCTATGTATTAAACTGCCCTGGGAGCAGTCACATCTTAAACTTTTATGTGTACCATCCTGGACAATGAGAGGTGATATTTGAAGTAATGATCCTGAGGTAGTACAAGATCCTTCATTATGAAAATAAGAATTCATTACGCCAACCAGACTGTGTTTTCTAGTAGAGGTCTTAAGAATCCATTAACCAAGGCTAAAAGAATAAGGTTTTAAAATAATAAATCCTTTCTTTAACCAGGCTTCAAGAACCCAAGAGCATTCACATCTGTCTTTAATGTATGCTTATTTCTTTATTTAAAATTTTAAGTCAAGAAGGTGGTATAATGAAAAAATTACCTTTATTTAGTTATGTAACTAAAACATATCTTAAGGACTTTGAATTATCTTGCCTTTGAGATAGGGCAAATGAAACTAGATTAGCAAGACAGCAAGGTGCCCTGGCTGGTGGCACAGTGGATAAGGCGCCAGCCTGCGAACCCAAAGGTTGCTGTTTCAATGCCCAAACAGGGCACATAACCAGGTTGCAAGCCAGGTCTCCAGCCAGATCCATAGCTGGAGGCAGGTGAAAGGCAACCATACATTGATGTCTTTCTCCCTCTTTGCCTCTCTCCCTACCCCTCTTTATTTAAAAAAAAAAAAGAAAAAAAAAAGACAACAAGGTGACAATTTATTTCCTATTTTCAGTAGTGGTCTGTGTTTTTGCTTGTATTGTAAATAAAAAGAATCCAAACAAATGCCTTAAAAAATTTCTCTAGTTTATTTAATGGTGTTAGCATATTTTTAAATATTTTAATGTGTTATATAAACTTTGGACATTAGAAAAGCATTAAGAAGAAATGAAACCAGATCATATTTAGCATGATTAGCATTATCATCCAATAGAAGGAAAAATAGGATAATCTTACATATTATGAGTCTATTAAAAATGCAACATTGTCAAGGAAATTTTTTATTTCCATAATAATTCATAATAACTCTATCACATGCAAAATGGTGTAAGCATAGTTATTAACTACATTCCTAGTGAAATATATATTCACTCCATTTATAGATGTGCACTTTAAAATTTCTTGTGTTCATAATTTGAATATCGCCACACAATTTCCTTTTCTCCTAATAACAAAATAAGTGCAAAATGATCTATGAAATCTTTGAAGCTTTTTTCTTTCTTTTACTAGATCATTAAAAATATTCTAATAGACTCCTTTCTTTAGGAAAAAATCTATTTCCACAGATTTCTCTGTGTTGTAGGGGAATGTTTACTTTCATTTACTCATCTTTTTTTTTTCCTGCCTCTTTGAATTTATTTTAGTCAATAAATAGATGAAAGGAAAATGCCTGCATAACAAAATGCAAAGTGTATTTTTGTTTGCTAGTTGATAAATTATTTAGAAAAGATGTGGAGGATGACAAAAATGTAACCTGAATTTGCAAAGAACTTCTTAAAACTTTCCAAAGCAGCACAGGCTTAGCTGTATTCTGTTCTGGCTTCTTAATGGTCCTATGAGTTACTGGGCTAGGTACTAGGCATATAGTCCTAGGATGGGGATTAGAAAGCTCATCTGTAGAGAGTTCAAGTGACTCATCCAAAGCTGATTGTGGTATAGACAAGTCTTGACTCACATCTCCTACTTCCCATTTTGGGAATTACTACTATGAATAAAGCACAAAAGCAGAGCCTTTAGCTGGCAATAAATGAACAAAGAAATAAGTAAATATTTATTCTTTTCAGCAATCTTCTGAATTGATACTAAGCCCCAGTATCATTATATTGATTGTGCAGATATGTTGATTGGCAGTCGGCACTGATTATTTTAATTGGCAAAAGTAAACAGATTAATTGTGTGCTATTTTTCATGACACATGCAAACACATGGCTGATGTTACAGAATCCAGAAACTAAAGTGAGGTCTCTGTGAGGACTGTGTCCAACATCCTGATTTTAAACATGAAGAAACTGAGGCTTGGAAAGGCCCAATGACTTGCCCAGGGTCACACTGTTATTAGTCTTAGATTCACTAATACATATTTAAACTACTTCCAGCCTAGAAGTCAGATCTTTTTCTCAGTCATGTCTTTCCATCCTATAATTATTTCCCAAATCATTGAAAAACTGGAACTCCTTACCAGGACATTTCTAGCAATACCAATCTATTAATGAGATGTGAATATGACAGGATTTCTGATTTGCACTTCCAAAAATAAAATCAAGTTGTGCTCAGTCGAAGAAAAGGAATGAAAATGTCTCCTAGGCCCTGCTACGAAGTGTAGTTGGGACCACTAACTATGTATCCAGGCAGCTTGTGGGAGCTGCAGATGGTCCCGCTTCAGGCCACACACGTGGTCCCATAGGAGTTTTCTGCATATTATAGTTGGGAAACACTGCTCTCAACTAATAGGCTAAAAATAGTAAAATTTTTATTTGTTATTACCGTATCAATTGTTTTTTTCAAATGCAAAAACACCTTTAAGTAACAAATTATCAAGATTTGGCTTTCTGAAAAAAATGGAAGTGGCTGTTTCGCTTCATCAAATTACTGTCTGGCATGTTAGGACCCTTGGAAACCTTTACCCCAGAATTGGTAAATTATATATTTTCAAAAATTGTTTTCTATATGCCAATTATCAGAAGTATATAAACTATTAGTCTATGGAAAAAATAAATGAACTAGTATATTTTAGTTTAGACACATTGTTCATGATGTTAAGTTTTGAATACAGAGGCTTTCAGTTGTATTATTTTGTATAAGGCTTAGTTTTACAAGTTCAGTGTGAAAAGCTCAAAAAAGTATCCATTTTGTATATTTTAGCAACAGATGAAGGTGATATGAAATCAATGATGTATTTGTATGTAAGCACATGACCTCCACTGACAAATCATTTACCTCAATGAAATGTAGGCTAGTGATAGTGGACTTTAAACATTGTTTGCCCAGAATTTATGAAATACCTTTCGCAAAATGCAAATTCAGGGGAGACAAATCAGGGGAGACTAAACTAATGAAAGAACAGCCTGATCTGTCTATGGTCCAGATTTATCGTTTCCCTCTTTTCTAATTAGGTTTTCAGGGTATAAGTCAGGAGACGAGAGGACCCAGATCTGACGAGGGTTTGAGGGGATGAGTAAGATTTGAGTGAGTGGACAGGCCCAGGAAAGATCCAGGTTCTGTGTAGCCTGAAGTGTGAACGCTGTCAGGTGCCTTTTAAAAATAAACAGTGCAAGTTGTAAGTACAAAATTGGGTGCAAACTCTTGTTTTCTTGTTCCCATGAAAATACACCCTGGTGTATCTGCCTGAGGGAGGCATTCTGAGGGGTGCAACAGCAGGGACAAGGAAGTAGGGGCCGAAATGCATCCGGGGATAAAAAGCTACCTTTGGTACAGAGGACCAAAGGAGAATTTGTCCAAGCCACCGTCACTATACTGGGAAGAGGGATTTCATGAGGTGAAGAAGGTATAAAAAATGGAGACTCGGTCACATCGCTATCCCTACAAATCCCTACAGTGATTATTAGCACCCATCACCTCCTGCCTTGCCCACCCCTGCAGCTGTTTGGCTTCCTGATGGGTCATTCTCAGGGTTGAGGAACTAATGAGTTGCCTGGCTTTTTCCAAATATCACTAAGTTCCAGGTGGAAGAAGCAGGTCAAAAATAAGCCCTGGCTCTGATAGTGAGTGAGATGACAGATTTCCTGTGAGCTTGGGGGGGGGCAACCATGTTTATTTTATCCCAGTTTTAAAATAACAAAATCGAGAGAAGTAATTTTTACTGGACATAGAGAACCATGTATGAATTTCAAGTAGCCTGTGCTTCTTTCATGAACTGTTTGTGTAAATGGATTGATTTTTTCCTGGTGTGTATACAGCAACTTCATTTTTGGGTTTCTAGATTCTAACTTACTAAAAGGAACTTCAAACCTTTGCTCCTCTCCCTCAGAACTTCATAATATCCCCCTCAATTCATTTGCGTTCTCAGAAAATTGTTATTGACTTATTTAAAATTTAGATAGTGCTTTGAAGGATTGTGAGGTAATTGGGCTTAAAAAATAGCCATCCTATGAATGTTTGGGAACCTGTAGACTAAAGAAATAAATTAACGAACGTGTTTAGGATGTGTCAGAATAATAAGGTTCCCAACAACCACCGGCTGAGAAAATTCTGTACTTCTAAATCCCAGAGGGCAAATCATGTCTCTTTTATTCATCACAGTCTTGGGAGCTCCTAATTTTAAACTGGTGTGTAGGTGTCTTTCCTCTCACAATAGAACAAGTGAATCAATGAGAGATGAATAGTTTGGGAAGATTTCAGCTGCTTCTGCACCTACTTTCATTACACGCAGGGCACAGATGCATCAAGGTCAAGAGTTACTTATAGACACTGTGATTTGGGCCCAAGAGAAGCTTTCTTTCGAGTGGTGTTCTCTTGAAATGTATTTGCAAACACAGGGCAATTTAGACTAACAAAGGCAATCCACTTTACTAATATATTTGCAGTAGCAGAAGAGATGCTCACATTTTAGAATTCAAATGCAAAGCTAAAGGAGAGACTGGAATTTAAAAATCAAAACAACACAAAGCCTTGTGCATCCATTTGTATGGTTCCCCTAGTCTTTACTCCCTTTGGATTCTCATTCTAATACGTTCACTGCTCTATCTAGTTAAATCCCAAATTACCACTTCAATTTATCAGCCGGGCACGGTCTCATAGAACAGATCCTAATCCCAGTGTCAGCATCCCTCTACAAGGGCTCCTCCTGCTTTCACTTGGCACAGAGTTGCCCTGGATACAGCTCCCTGCCTAACTAGGTGGCCCTCACAAGGGGGCGCTTCCAGCCCGCAGGCAATGCAAATGAATACAGGAAATATTACATTAATTTCTAGGCACTTCAAATAAGAGTGAGGCTGAATCCCGAACTAAATTGGTAGGGAGCAGTTAGGTGACTGCCTTGGCACTCCTGGGTAAGGTGCCTCCCTGCTGATTGACAGGTTGTCCAAGTTGGAGCAGAGGAAAAAGCTGAGTTTAAACTTTGCTCCCACCAACATGGCTTTCACTGGAGCAAGGGAAAAGCATCACCATCATTGCTCAGTTGTATTTTCTCTTAAAGTTCTCCTCTGTTTTACACACACACACACACACACACAATTAAAATTACTTTTGTGTATATCTGGGTGTCTATATAAGGATGTGGGTGTGTATCTCTAGAGGGATTTTAATATGCCTGGGTGCCTGGGTTTGGGAAGGGCTTGGGACAGAAGACTTGTTAGAAACACTCTCTGCTTATCCAGATCCTATTGTCCCACAGTCCCATCTGTCTGCCTCCACGAAAGAGACATTTGTGTTTACTGAAACCCCCATGATGCCTGTTAAGGGACAGCAGAGTATAGTCTATAGAAGCATATCCTCTGGGCTAAGACCATCCAAGTTAAAATCCCAACTCAGAGGTCCCTTACTATCTGTGTGTTCCTGAACAAATTTCCAAAGGCTTCTGTGCCCCCGTTTCTTCATCTGGTAAAAAGGGGGTAGTAATAACATACAATTGGGGTATTTGTGATGATTAAATGAGATAAAACTGCAAGTTACATTGCATACAACAAGTACGCAATAAATGTTAACTATTATTTTCTTATGATAGTAATAGGAAAAATAGAATATTTTCTATAATTAGTTACAAAACTGAAGCTTACTCTAGTTCTCTAATTTGCCTAAAGGCTAGTAAGGATGGAACAGGGAACCCTGCCCCTGGTCTAACCCAGAATCTCTTATTCTCACCCACCTGTTTGCTGACCACTGCATTCACCTGTGCATTAGTAATGCATGTCTCCTAATCCCAGTCCCTGCCTTATCTTTTGAGGCACTGTTGGACAATGGTGCCTAGGCTTCTAGGTGGAGCCTAGAAAATGCATAATAAAGATGCATCAGTAGATCTCTTTGTCAGGGCACCCCTGCCTCTGATGCTTCTGACCACTTCTAAAACTTCTACCTGACAATGCACTTCTTTAATGCCTGTTATAAAGTGTTTATCTTTCAGAAGCTGTCTTAACTCCTGTCTTTTCCTCTAGTTTGCATAACTCTAGTATATTTAGCTTGTTTGTTGAGGCTGCTTTCTACTTGCATTTTGCATGGCCAAATAAGTTGTAAGATACACATTTTTTTCATATTCCTCCTGAGTTTCTCTTTCACTTCAAGGAATGGTGAATAATTATGTACATAGCAGAGGTTCCACATATAAACAAATTGAGTACTCAAAGGAGCCATTTGCATGTTTACTGGATGGTGTCTGGCTCTCAAATAGTTTGAAGAAATGCGATGGTGAGTCAAGTGTGTAAAGTTAACAATAACCTCTAGGTTGCTTTTGTCTTATTTGCCCTTATTGCTGCAGTTGATACTATGGACCAATTCTCTCTCCTTGAAGCTCCTTTTCCCTTGAACTTCAGTGACAACAGATTGTGTAGGTTTCTCCTGCCTCTAAGTTTCCTCTTAGACACACTCTTACCAGTTCCATAAATGGCAATTTCTCGGTTAGGTCCTCTTTGGTTTCATCCATCTCTAATGACCTTCTCCCCAAACTTTAACTGCATGTGTCTTTTGAGCACCAAACCTGTGTACCCAACGGACTGTCAGGCAATTCTCCTATCTCTCACCATACCACAAAACCATCGTATCTGACCAAAGCTGAACATCCACACAATGTAAATCAGATTATGCCTCTCTCATGGCGAAACAAATGGTCTCTAGAGGCAAGTATCTCTCATCATCATCAGGTGGAGGCAGGCACCAAGCTCTGAGCACTAGCCTGTTCACAGGGAATGCAGATCAAGGAAGGCCTGGTTCCTGCCCGTTCTGACAGCCGTTAGGTACTGTACTTCACACATTTTCTCTTTCTGCAATTCAGACAACTGGCTTGGCCTTGGTCAGGCACCATTCTTTTTCTCTCCCATGGTGTGATGGTGGAATGTAGGGCAGTTATTAAGCATGCGGACTCTTGAAGCCCGACAAAGTTGAAATCTAGACTTTGTGTGACCTTGGACAAATCACCTTACCTCTCTCGGGCTCTTGTTTTCCTCAACAGCAGAGGGGAATATTATAGTATTTACTATATAGGATAGCTGAAATGGATGAAGCAAAGAATAGCAAATGCTCAATATAATGTGGCTGTTTTTATTGCTCTTCCATGCTCTTTTAGTTCCCCAGACTGCCATTCTCTTACTGCTTGGAGTAGTTAATGTCTTCTTTTTCTTAAAATCTTAGTTTGTATTGCATATCCCAAGACAGTTCTCTGACCTTCTCCTCTGGGTTTCCCTTGAACCCTATGCATATGTCTATCACTGTGCTCACCTTAATTTTGTGTAGTTGTTTACCTGGTTTGAGCTCTTTTATCTGTCTTCTGCACCAAGTACTCAATACTGTCGACAGTAATTGCTGAATGATTTGTTTAAGAATGAGAGTCAGTGTTTAAAGAAGACTTGAGCTTGAGCCTGGGAGTTAAATACTTACTTGCTCTGTGACTTTGGGCAAGAGAAAGTGAGTTTTCTCACAGGGTTGTTGGAATTATTAAATGTATGTGATTACGCTTTAAGCACTCTGAAAATATTAATTATCTGAACAGCTCAAGATAGAAGTGGCATTTCCCCCAGATTTTACCTTGATGTATAAAAGCCATTTACCTTTGTTGTTCAGCTGTGTGGATAGTTATTCTCAATTACTTTTCCTCTGAGATATCACAGCACAGCCACTTTGGCTGAGAGACATCTCAGAAAAGAGGAAGGAAAGAGTGTGAGGCCAGAGGCAGGAGCCCTGGTTCTATTGTGCATTAATTCCTGACCTTTGAGTAAGGAGGTGGCGTATCTGAAACTCAATGCCCTTCTCTGTAACAGAGGACCAGTATAATTTCTTAGGTTCTTCCTAGCATTTAGAGTCTCAGATTTGTATCACCTCAATGAATTCTGTAGTGATGAGTCCATGCTTAGTGATAATAAAATTAATAAATTATCATCTTTCCTCCTCTACCAGGAAACAAACATGTCAACCTAACTGCAAAGGAGTTTATTCCAAATATTTATTTTTTATTTATTTTATTTTTTATTTTTAAAAACTTTATTGTTGTTGTATTACATCCATCCCCTTTTTGCTCCCCTCTGTCCCTCTCCCCACCCACCCACTCCCCCAAAAGTCAGTCCCATCTGTTGTCCATGTCCATGGTTCCTTTATACTAGGTTCTTGTCTAAACTGCTCCCCTTTCTTGCCTTTTCCTCCCCCCTCCCCCCAACCCCCTTCCCCCTGACCACTGAAGGCCTATTCGCTGTATTCATATATTTGGTTCTGTTTTACTTGTTGTTAGTTTTGCTCATTATTGTCCCG